>JAFEMH010005175.1:0-174398 GCA_022495995.1 Adenophora triphylla var. japonica | reverse complement strand
TCAACTCATATTGTTCAATGCTTTCTCGTTATCAAGTAAATTGATTAATTGAATGATATTAATCACATTAATTCATTCGGGCATGGCCATGCACTACATCAATCTTACTTACGAGTGGCCTAGCAAACATCTCTCTTTACGAGGGACAATTTTCCATCTTGACTTATCATTCTTCCCAACAAGAATCATACCATGCCAATGATAGCCCTTATTGTCATCCGGTTAAAGATAATGTTAAACTATATCAAACATGATATTCATCGAGGGGAATACGATGATAATCTCAGGTCAAAGGATATCAATGATATAACTATATGAGATTTATTTATGACATATGACCATGACATAAATCTCATAATGGGTCAAATCAAGTACCTTGTTCTCCAACAACTACCCATGAATCTATTGTGCATCTCCATGCATATAATCATCACATGATTATCCATTAGACTTCATACTAGTGCTTCGTAAGTACTAGGGACACGATTATTATAACTAAACATGCTAACACATATAATAATCAAAGAAACAATCTCTTATATAAATGAACAATGACATTACATAAAGGTCTATCTCTATAGGCCTAGGGCACTAACACCTACAGTTAGAGTCGGGGGTATGTGGTTAAATACAAAATATTTTTGTTTTCCTAACATATTTTCTCAACTATAAATACCACCCCCCCTCCCCTCACAATTTTTTCACACAAACCCCCTTAACTCTCTCTTAACTCTCTCTAACGAATTTCGTTAATTTGTTTGATTCTCAAGCTCAAATCATAAACTAACTCTCATTTGTTCAAGTTTTAGGATAAAATGTATATAAGGGGTATATGTATAAGATTGAGTGGTTCGGTTTAGAGGTATATATGAGATTTAGGTATATGATTTAGGGAGCTAGAGTATGGGGTATATGGTTAAGGTATATGAATTAGGGTTTAGGGTATGGAGTTTATAGTTGTGATTTAAGGTTTAGGGTATAGAATATATATGAGAATAATGTAGATGAATTAGGGTTTAGAGTATAGAGTATATGATTTAGATTTAAGTAGTAGGGTATAGGTACATGTGGGATTAATGTAGATGAATTAGGGTTTAGGGTATTGAAATTACCCGGGATCCGGCTCGCGCGCGGAGCCCCGGCATCTCGCAATCGTCGCTGTTCGGGAGGTCGCCCGGATCCGAGAGGCAGCACAATCGCGCCCCGGCATCTGGCTTGTTCCGTTTTAGCGTTTGCATGTTGGAGGTGTCTCGCCGTTTTGCTTTCGCATTTTGTAGAGTCGCCACGCCGTTTTTATTAAGCCCAAAACATTGAAAAAGGGCATCAGTTTAAAGATAAATTTTAAACTGTTTTTGTGTGATGAGATTTTGAGTTCGGAGGTCGATGACTCCTGGGAAGAGAATATTAGAATATGAGAGCTCACCCGAGTCGCCTCGTAAAAACGAGTCTTTCGGATACCCCTAATATCCTTTAAAAAGTTGTGTGTGTGTGTGTGTGCTTTTAAAAATGCATGTCAGATCTGGATGTCTACATTGTATTGAAATGTATTGAAATAGAATAGGAAGGAAGCCTTACCAATGTTGGTTCGTGTCCTGCTCTTCCGCAGGGAATAGCGTTTGAGGTCTGGAGTAGCGTTCCGGATTGCTTCTGGGATGCCGCTGTCTCGCACGTAGTTTCGGCAAGTGAGTTGAGGTTGTAGGGCCGCGCTGCGCAGGTTCGGGCGTGCGTGGGGATCGTCTGGGATCACTCGGGCAGTTTCGGCGTGCGTTGTGGTGGCAGTGAGTCACTCGGCGTAGTTTCGGCGTGGTTTGGGATCGCCGGTTTGACTCCTGAAAGAGCCGGGACACCGTGGAAAGACTGTGCAAGGCCTCCTGAGTACCACGAGGGGCCTCGTAGTACCTCGAGAGTGCCTCGGGACAGCGCGGGAGCGTCTCGGGAGCGCTCTGAGAGGCTTCTGAGCACCTCGAGGGGGCTCTCAAGGCCTCCTAAGGATCCGAAGGGGCCGGGAATGCCTCGAAAGGTCTTAGAAGGGGAGCCGAAGGCTTAGGGAGGAAGAGAGAAGTGGGAGGTGTGAAAAATGAGGAGGGGGAAGCTCCTCTATTTATAGTAAAAATTTCTGAGCAAAGAGGTCCGTGACTGACCTTCTTGGTTATCCGTAATTTTGGATTTCGATTTGGAGGGAATCCGCAATGATGGAGAATATTTGGGAATGATGATGTTCCCTCGAGCAATAAGGTCCGTGACGGACCATCTTGCATGCAAAGAGGTCCGCACGACCAACTCGCATGGAAGTCATCATTTCTCCCGGGATTTGAGGGAATATTGTGGACTTTAAGGGGATTTAGTAATCATTGAAAACAAAGAGGTCCGTACGGACCTTAATTGCTTTTCCGATTTCCCGAAAATTCCCAAAAGGTCCTTTTGTCCCTTTATCCTGCAAAGCGCTCCTCCCCCGGTTTGCCTGTCGGTTTCGAAGAGGTTTTTGAGAGGGTTTTGAGTGAGCAGAGGTCTCGAGACTCGCGTGGATGAGTCTCGCGGTGTTTCCCGGTGTTTGGAAAGTGGAGTGATCCGTATTGGGGTACTTACAGAAGCCCCCTCGACGACGTCACTTGGCGAAAGAAGTGGGGTCAGCCGATAAGATAAGCGGTCCTAACTGGATCGCGTGCCGGGAGAGGAAGTGACCGTGAGGGTCAAAGCGAGGACGTGGCGGTGTCCTTTTGGGGCGACCGCTTGTGTCAATAGGCCGGACCCCGCGATAGGATTCCTACGTATCCCCGGCGGGAATCAAGCCTCGGTCGTAGTTCGGGCGGTGAGTGTTCTGTGAATGCGGGCGCGGTGGTGCCCCTGAGTGTCAGTGTGACCGCCGAGGTCGCAGAGGACGCGCGGCGTCCCGGGTGACCGTATAGCTGATGGTAAGGACGCATGTCCCCGCATGACCGTATAGTCGGTGAGACGTGGTGGCGTCCCGGCGACCGTATAGCCGGTGATAAGGACGTATGGGCGTGCCCGGCGACCGTAGGTCGGTGATAAGGACGTGGCGGCGTCCCCGGCGACCGTATAGTCGGTGATAAGGACGCGCGGGCGTCCCGGCGACCGTATAGTCGGTGGATAAGGACGTGGGCGGCGTCCGGGCGATCAGATAGGTCGCTGATGCAAGACGTGGTGGCGTCCCGGCGACCGTATAGGTCGGGTGATAAGTGACGCTGGCGGCCCGGCGACCGTGATAGGTGGTGACAAGGGCGGACGTCCGGCGACCCTGATAAAGGCTGATAAGCGACGCGCGGGCCTGGCATCAGATAGTCGGTGATAAGGACGCGCGGCGTCCCCGGGCTGGGTGACCGCATAAATGGTGATAAGGACGCGCGGCGCCCCGGGTGACGACCGGGTGGGTCGCGGCGTGTGACGCGTGAGGAAGGGGCGGCGGGTGACCGATGTCGGTGATAAGTGACGGCGGCGTCCGGCGACCGTGATAAAGTGGTGATAAAGTGACGCGCGGCGTCCGGCGATCAGATAGGCTCTGATAAGGACGTGGGCGGCGTCCCCGGGGGGTGACCGTAAATAGGGTGATAAGGACGCGCGGCGTCCGGCGACCGTATAGTCGGTGATAAGTGACGCGCGGCGTCCGGTGACCGATAATCGGTGATAAGGACGCTGCCAAGGCGTCCGGGCGACCGTATAGGCCTGGGTGATAAGGACGTGCGGCGTCCCCGGGGCGACCGATAAAGTGGGTGATAAGGGTGACGTGACGTGGGCCGTCCCCGGTGACCGTGATAAAGTCGGTGATGCGGACGTGGGCGGCGTCCCGCATGACCGTATGCCTGATAAGTGACGTGGGCGGCGCCCGCGACCGTGATAAAGTGGTGATAAGTGACGTGGCGGCGGCCCCGGGTGACCGCAGATAGGGGTGATAAAGGACGTGGCGGCGGCCCGGCGACCTGTGATGCCTGGGTGATGCGACGTGCGGCGCTCCCGCGACCGTATAAAGTCGGTGATAAGGACGCGCGGCGTCCCGCGACCGTATAGCCGTGAGGATAAGGGACGCGGCGGCGTCCGGTGACCGTGATAGGTCGGTGATAAGTGACGCGCGGCGCCCCGCCGGGTGACCGTATAATGCGGGACGTGGTGGCGTCCCTGGATGGAAGTTTTACGATTTTCCTAATCGGGCGGTTTAGGGCCTTCCGGCCGGGAGATAGTCATGGAGGACTTGAATCGTCTTCTCGATTGCGGCCGGGTGCCACGCCGGAGGACTTTGAATTGTCATCCGGCGGCGGTCGTGCCATTCAGGTTTTTGCATGTTGATGTGAAGGCCCGACTTACGATGACCGCCGCAGGCTTCGAGCCGTTGTTGAAGGGCAAGGATGACGGCCGATGATTGCTTCACCATTTGGCGTTTGGGAGGCGCTCGTGCTCTGGGACTTGTACTGCGTGCTTGTTTTGCCGCTGAGCGGGCGAGAATGATGGTCGGTGTCGTGGATATGCAGCCTTGCATGACTTCCCTCGACTTGTTTGGGGGAGGAGCTCTGGCTTACTTCGATGGCCTGCTATGCGTTGCCGCTGAGGCGGGCGAAGTTCTGCCACATCCGACCGCCTAAGCTTGAATTGTCGGGGATGCATGACCTTGTAGGGCCCTTTGTGGTGGGGAAGATGACTTCGGACCTCCAAAGCTGCCGAGTTGTCGTTGAGCACTGGAGGCGTCCTCGCGCTCGATATTCGTGGCCGGGAGGTATTGGCTCCTTTTCGAATTGCCGCTGAGCGGGCGTCTTGAATTGCCGTTGGAGCGGGCGAGGATCGGCCTTACGTTTGATGGCCGATGGTTGATTTGCCGCCGTTGGGCGAGGTCCGGTCTTACGCTTGACTGGTCACGGTGGTCGATTTGAAGCGGTTAGTGGACCATTCTCGCACTTGGATTTGCCGGAAAAGGCCTTAGGACGCCTGTAGGGCAAAGATTATAAGTAAGGTGAAAGTAATTTGGCCACCCTTTGCAAAGAGGTCCGTACGGACCAACCGGTTGCAAAGCAGGTCCGTACGGACCACCTTGTTTTTTACAGCTCCTGTGTTTGACTGTGCTTTAAATACCGAGGCCCTTCCCCATTCCTTCTTCCTCATTTTCCAGTCGTGAACCAAAGCAGAGAGAGAGAAAAATTCCTCCATTTGTTAACCAAAATCAAAAAAATTTTTGCTTGAATTTCTTGCCATGGGCCGAAGGATCTCGAAGGAGTCGTTGCCAACGCAGCCAATGTGAAGTGGCCGAGAGCAAATGATGGAGCTTCAAAGGAATTGGACTTCGTTCGTTCCATCTTCGAAGAACCCGGATGTTTTGTATCCGAATCCGGAGGTGCATAATCGTCGCTCCATGAACGTTGGGGAGGTAAGAAATCTGTTCCGTTTTGATTCCCTGCTCGAATTTTTGAATGCTAGAACTAGGTTTTAGTTTTTCGCATTTTTGAAATTTTTTTTTTTGTTATTATTTTATGCCTTTTTTGTGAAATTCTTGATGAATTGTTGAAAATGGACATGTAAAAATTGTGGGTATGTGTATTTTGTGCAGAAATGTGTAGATTAGCTCTTATTTGTGAAAATAAAGTGCCTATCTAGTGAATTGCATGCTTTGGTGTTTTGTACCGTATGCTATTTATGTATGTACATTATGAGAAAATTATCGTGTAGTGATAATTTTTGTGCAAAAATGTGACCTCGTGCCGTGTTTGTGACGGGTTATATGTGAAAGTGTGTGCCGTGTAGGGACGGATTTTTTTTTTTTTTTTGTGTTATGCATATGTGTCGTGCCGTGTTTTTGGGTGACGGACTTTGTGGGGAAAATATGTGCAATATGTGCCGTGTTGGGACGGATTTTCTTTTGAAAATGTGTCGTGTAGGGTTTAATCCCCCTTTTTCTTCTTTTGAGAAAATGTGTACAAAGGTGTGCCGTGGTTTTGTGACTGACCGCATGGGAAAATTATATGCATGATATATGTGAAAATTATGTGCATTGTGTGCCGTGTTTTGTGACGGGTTACATGGAAAATTATATGTATAATGTATGTGAAAATTATGTGCAATATGTGCCGTGTTTTGTGACGGGTTATATGTGCCTTTATATTAAGTACCGTGATTGACGTACCTTTGCCGTGTTTACCCGCAGGATGCGGGGCTTACGGCCGGGAAGGCCAAGAGGATGAAGACTCGGGATCGCTCGAGGCCAGTTGTGGGAGCTATGGCGGCAATGATGCCCGATATTTCCGTGGGCGGTAGGCCGAGTCCCCTGAGGTTGGTTTATGCTTCCGGCCTAGGTGTGTTCGCTGAGAACCCGGGCCGGAGCTGCCCGACACGAGGAAGAACAAGAGTGTCTTCCCGGGTTTATCCGAGTATTGGTGGGATACCACCCACACCTTCCACCCGAGCCGGGCGAGGTGACAAAGTGACGCCCACCGATTTTGCCGCTATTACCGGCTCTCCTTCAAAGGGGGCCTCGCGAGGCGGAGAGACATGATCTCCGATGACGTGCCGACCGAGCCGCCGGGCTTTGAGCCTCGTCCTCGCAGGGCCCGGGGATGCTGCATGCCGACGTAGATGAGGATCACGGGCATTGGGCCTACATCCGAGGTACCGGCCAGTGACAGCGGAGCAGCTGGCGCGCTCCTTCGTGGGTATGCACTGTCCGAGACTTTGTTCTCGAACCACGCGACCGCAGCCTCCCTTTGCTCCGGCTGGAGAGCTTGACTGATTCGGGATAGTGGTCTCGCGACATTGCTTGGGGCGAGGCAGCTTGGCCGAGCTCTACTTCTCCTTGGACCGGTTTAGCCTGGGGTGGCGCTCGTCGGGCCCGCTTTGACTTTGCTTTGGAGGTAATGAGTTTATTGTCGTTTTTCTTGATTTAGCAACTTGTCATTTCTCCATTGTCTTTTGCACCGAGCCTTCTCTGCTTTTGTCACAGTGTGGTTTTATGAGGTTTTCCAAAGGCTTCCCGTGGGATAGGGATCCCGGGTCGCTGCCGCGCACCCGCTATGCCGGGACGGGCTCGTACGGCGAGGAAGAGGAGGACCAAATGGGAAGCTCACCATCGCCTACGGGGATGTGCAGTGAGCGTTTGGAGCGGGATAGCCGTGAGGGGTTCTGCTCTGCTCCCGTGGGTTCTGTGATGAGGGAGATGAGTTCGAGGGGGCTCCCGAGGTGACAGCCGCGGCGAAGATGCCGCGAGGCTTGACTTGTGACGCCATGTACCTGGGAGCGAGTCTTCCGGGCAAAGATGGCCCCTGTGTGCTTCCCGTGGCTCCGAGGGACCCTCCCTTTGGGATGCTTGACTCCCGGACATGGACGTGCCGGACTTCGAGAGGTACCTTGACAGCTCGGTGCCGAGGAGTTCATCTTGTACGGCGAGGAGTACGGGGCCTTCGTGAGGAGGAAGCCGAGGACGCCCTGTGCACGGCGCGGAGAGAGAGGCCGGCCCGCAGCTCCCCTGCAGGTTCCGATGCCGGACCGGATTTCACGTACGTCCGCGGGGACGGATCGAGGAGGAGGGTGTCTCGTACCTCGCTCCGAGCAGCTCCCGCCGCCTACAGAGCGGACCCCGACAGACGGTGAGTGTGGCCGACTCTTTTCCATCTTGGCATCTTTTCTCGTTTTTTTTTTTTCTTTTTGTTGTTGAGTATAACCGCATTTGATGAGCGTTTCTCGCTTCTTGTTGGTGCAGTCCCTGGGAGAGCCTACGATATGCCGACTCGCCGCTACGTGGCGATGCGCTCCTTCGCTAAGAAGATGGCGTCGAAGGTGTCCCGTCGGTTCGCGTCGTGCCGGCGCACGAGCCTATGCCTTCGAGGCATTCTGTGGACGTTCCTCCGCCTAGAGCCGAGCCTGAGCCGCAGCAGAGGGGCCTTTGAGGGGGCGGCATAGCATGGATGCCGGACTTCTTCGGAGCCGCAGTGGCCTTCGAGGGAGCACCCTTTATCGCTCATGCCTCCGCACGGCGCACAGTGGTGAGGGTTCCTCAGCCTTCTTTCTTTGATCCTTTCACGGATTTGATCCTTCCGAGTACTTCTCGTGGGAGCCTCAGCGGGTGCTCTGTATTCGACGAGGAGGATGTGACGGGCGAGTTCGCCGGGATGCCCGACTTTTCTTTGGAGGATCTTGGCGAGGAGGATGATGATGAGGATTCCGAGTAGTATTCATTTGCTTTCCTCTTTTCATATCCCTCTCTTTTTTTTTTTTTTTTTTTTTGTTTAGCAAATGTACATTTTTTTTGGGTACCCGTAATAAAACATATGTATTTGCATGGCAAACAAGATTTTATTTTAAGATGTAATGTCATTTATTTTTGTGATTCCCGGAATTGTCCTAGAAATTGTTGCTATTATTATTTTTATTTTTGTACATGCCACGTGAGCCGAGAGTGCGTTTGTGGGTAGTGTTGGTTTGCCGGAAATGGCTTTGGCCGTTGTTTGACCGTTTGGAGCAAGGTTTTGCCGAGGACAAATGGGTTTTTGTACCGTTTTCCGGGGAAATGGGTTCCGTTTGCAAGGAGGTCCGTACGGACATACTTAGCATGCAAAGAGGTCCGTACGGACCAACCTTGCTTTTGGGAAGGACATAAATGCTTTCCAAAGGCTCGGTTCTTCCTCATTTCCCCATTTGCAGCCATTTTCGAGCTTTCTTCCCCATTTTCTCTAGGAACCTCCATTTTTGCCATGGATTCTTCGTATGTCCCTAGAATTTTGCCGAGGCTTTCGCAGAGAGGCAAGCACACTTCCTCGAGCAGCTTGAAAACGTGGATGCGGCGCCGTATGAGGCATCGTAGACGGGCTTTCGAGGTAAGGTTTCGTCTTGCTCTGGGCTTGGTCTTTTAAGGAGTTGGTTCCCGATTGGGATTTGCTGCGGGCCGCCGCGAAGTTCTCGGGATGTTAGGAGGCACGTGCATCAAGTTTCTCCTATAATGAAATGGTGCCCACTTTTGAAGATTTTCGGGCTTTGATTGGAGGACCGGAGGTGGAGGCCATCTCGCTTCCTTTCGGTTGGTGGTGTCTGCGAGCGTGAAGCTTGCAGACTTTCTTCGTACTTCGTTGGAAGAAGTGCAGGCATGATCCTTGATTCGGGTCATATCGACATTTCAAGCCGCCGGAGCGGTTCATGGTTGATGATGAGAGTGACGTCTCTGGGATGTATTTGCCTTGTGCGTACGATAGCGACGCTCTTTCCGGTCGCCTCCTCGCATTTGTGATGGCGCTTTGCTAGATGTGGTAGGGCACCGCAGAGCCGGGAGAGGATATTGTCCCGTTGGTGCCGGGGGAGACTCTTCATGGTATCGACCGTCCGGCGACCGGGGATCGTTTTATGAGAGGGGGAAGCCCCGCTTTGCTCACCTTGTGGCCGCGAGAGAGACCTGTGCCATGCCCGAGGCTCCGACGTCGTTTAGCCCGTGGTCATTTGCTCGCCGACCTCTTGTGTCGGATATGGATCACCCGCCCGGGAGAGATGGATGGCACAGCCTTGGTACGCATCGATCCGCCGGTGGGTTCCGCACCGGGAGGATCGAGACCAGGAGGATCTTGCAGAAGGGTCCTACGTTGTCGAGTTCCAGTTTGTCTTGGTCCTCCTTCTATATTCCGTCGCTTGTTTCCCGGCAGCTTGGGATGAAGCAGAGCCTTTGTTGGCCGGGATGACCTTGCTACCGCGGAGATAGCTCCTCTTTGTATGGCAGCCTCCAGTGCCTTCTTGTATTGTCTCGAGGGTATGGAAGTATTCCGCTTCCCTCCCCGTGGTACTCCTTAGACGTCGGGAGAGTGTCGTGTTGACGACTCAAAGATCCGGCCCGGTATGAGCAACTGTGTCGCTCCCAAGTGGTCTCGGGAGAGCGTGCGTGTAGCCGATTCTGGGACCCGCTGCCGCAGTAGCTATTGCCTTAGGAGTGCCGAAGCTCGGTCTCGACCCTTTCGATGTGACGGGAGACGCTTTGTTTGACTACGAGACTAGAGTTGACCGACCGACAGGGAGAGGTCCTCTTTACGTACTCGCAGGGAGTGAGATCCGAGCCGAAGCACGGCGAATGAAGCCCCGAGAGCTACCGGGATTATTTGACTCTACTGGGAGGACCCCGCATCTCTGACCGAGAGACGCAGAGTTGGTTCACGTGGAGCGAAAGAAGACTCGCCGGGGACGAGGGAAGAAAGGAAAGAATGGCGAGGGGACAAGCGCAGATGGCGCGGAATGACCTCCTAGGTATCCATTCATTGCATTGCAAACACATTATTAGTTAAATGTATTAAGCCGTCTTTTAGCATGTTGTGAACTTGAGAGTAGACCGTGCTTGAACTCATCAAGAAATGTTGTAACCGTTAGTGATTTGTGATTTACTTTTAAAGCTTTGTCGAGACGCAAGATCTTTTGTTTGCCTTTGCTTCGTTGTGCACTTTGTCGGCGTCCATCTGACTTTTCTCGTTGCATCCGCTGACCGAAGCCCTGGGAGCCCCGACGGCAATCCCCTTTGCCGAGGCTTTGATTTGGCCGAGAGGTTGAATGCTCCCTTGACAAGTCGTTTTGACGGTCTTTTTCGTAGCTTCCTTGCCTTTTGTTGGCGTCGGGCTCGACCTCAATTTCGCAGCCTTCGCTTTGAGCTTCTTTTTTTTTTTTTTTATTGTTTTTTTTTTTTATTTATTTTTTTTTGTGAGCCCTTGCTCGAGCTCTCTTTTTTTTTTTTTTTTGAAGCGCGTGAGGGCGAAGACAAGCCCCCGGCTTGGAAGTAGACACGAGTCCGGGCCGTTTGACGCCGAGTGACCCTGGATGTCCTTTTGATGTTGCCGCCGCCGTTTGACTTGGTCAAGGTGACTCGCCGGGGCGTGTTCTTGAAAAGTGCGGAGCTTGATGGAGGTCTTGATTGACATTCAAACTTTTGACTTTTTGTGTATTTTTAGACCGGACCAATTAAGGTTGCCTACGTCTCCTGACTAGAGGGCTCAGTCCGCGTAGTTCGACACTACATGGAGTGCCAAGAGATGCACAGCTTGTTCTTCTTCGTGCGAAGTATCTCGCGAAGTTTGCTTCCGTTGACCGGATTCATGAAGGGATTGCCGTCTAGGTCCGTTAGCTTCATGGCGCCTCCGGAGAAGATCTTTCAACCACGAAAGGGCCGATCCATGTGGGTTCCCATTTTCCCAGCTGGGTTGGTTCGAGTAGGAGGCTTTTCTTTGAGTACAAGGTCACCTTCCCCGATGTCTCGGGATTTGACTTTCTTGTCGAAAGCTCTAGCCATCCCGCTTGATAGGCTCGGACGTGTTCCATGGCCTTTAGTCGTCGCTCGTCTAGCGTGAGCCAATTCGTCATGTCGGCTTCGAGCCATTCGACTTCGTTGATGTCATTTTCCAAAGAAGACTCTGAGTGAGGGAATTTCTAGCTCGACGGGAAGGATCGCTTCCATCCCGTATGTCGTGGCAAATGGGGTTTCTCCCGTGGTCGTTTCGACTGATGTGCGGTAGCCCCAAAGTGCAAGGTGCAGCCTTCTGGGCCAATCTCGTCCTCGGTGGTCATTTTTCGGATGATCCGTTCGAGGGTTTTGTTTGCTGCTTCCACGGCGCCATTTGTTTGTGGCCGGTAGGGAGAAGATTTGTGGCGTGTGATCTTGAATTCAGCCAGCCTCCGTCAAATTCCCTTCGAAGTGTGAGCCGTTGTCTCGATATGACCTCATTTGGGATGCCGTATCGGCATATGATGTTTTCCTTGAGGAAATGTGCGACCTTCTTGGAGGTGAGTACCTTGTAGGACTTGGCTTCGACCCATTTGGTGAAGTAGTCGATGGCTACTAAGATGAACTCGCGACCGTTGCCGCCGGGCGGAGCGATTTTCCCGATGACGTCAATTCCCCAAGTGGCAAAGTGGCCAAGGTGTAGTCATGCAAGAGAGATCGTGGGGCGGCAGATGATTGAGGTTGGAGAACCGTTGGCACTTGTCGCAGCCTTTCGGACAAAGTGGATGCAATCCGCCTCCACGGAGATCCAAAGAGTAGCCCATCCCGAGAATGATTTGCACGTGGCTCGCATTCATGTGGGGACCGCAAGCCCCATTGTGGACTTCGCTCATGAACTTGCTCGCTTCTTCCCCGGCCGACGCAGTCAGGAGTGGCCCATGGTAGCGTTTCTTGTATAGCATGTCCCCGAGGATGACGAAGTGAGAGGCAAGGCGTTTTAGGGCCATGATGCTCTTGGTTTTGACCCCTTCTGTGTGTGGACCTTCCTTGTTCATGAAGGCAGTTTCCCCTGCTCTTGAGGTATTGGAAGATCTGGTTTGTGCTGGAAATGGCGTCGGACTTGCGTCTCTTTGGCTCTTCAGCAATCTTGCAAATCGTTGTGATTAAAACCTTCTCAGCTTGGGCCCGGTTTTTCTCTCGTTTGACAACATGCTTAAATGTTTGCTTGATGCATTTATTTAATTAATGTGTTTGCCAGATGAATTGTTATTAACTTGTTTTGATTAGTTAATGTCATCATTTGTTAGAGATGCAATGAAATGGTTTTTTAGGAAGGTCGGACCTTTTATTGAAAGCGTGAAGACTGTACATTGTTGATCAAAGATTCACAATCGTCGGGCGTAAAGCCGTCAAAAGACACAAAAGATGTGAATACACGTACAACAAGACTCGAAGCTAGACTATAGGCGACGAGGGATTGGACCAGGCTTCATTACTCCCTGATGGCCGTAGCTCTAGAGGGAGTGGTGCCGGTTTAGGTGGCCAATCTTCCTCGTACGAGTCCCTGAAAGTAGCTTGCATGCGGTTCGATTTCAAACCGTATCGCGGAGGTTTTTGGCCGCTCCCCGATGATGTCCCTCCATTAGTGTTGCCACCACCCTTGGGGGTTTTTGATGATAGAAGTCGCCGAGGGCTACTTCTAGGAGGGCGAAGCATTCGCCGATTCGGAGTGGATTCTTGCCGATGTTGATCACTTTCATAGAATCCGCTTCTTTATCTCGGGATCTTTGCTTGGACGACGTTTACAATGTCTCGATTCGAGCGGACATGCTATATCACCTTCCCCGATTAAGCCTTGGAGGAGGTTGCGCCATTGTTCGTCCAAGTCGGACACCGGAATGTTGAATTGAACTAAGCCGTGATGGCCGTCCCCGTAAGATCCGAGAGTGTCGGCCAGAGGGTTGTCTTGTACCGGGGATCGGTGATGAGCCGCTTGCAAGAGGGTTTTCGGCGAAGTAAGGGTCTACTCCTCGATCAATCTCCATTAGGGCATCCATCTCTTGATCCTCTCTCAAGCATTCTTCACAATGCATATATCGAGTTGTCATCCCGGCCCATGAGTTCTTCAATTTCCACTGTCGCGGCTTAGAGCGTGGATGTAAGTGATCCACTTCGTAGCGGGACAGGTAGGAGAATCATCCGGGGAAGAGTATTCGGTCATGTCGGGACCTTCCTTCTCGGGTCATAGCTTGCTGGCCAAGCACTTGCCATTGCACCGCTTCCGCGGATCACTTCGATCGCTCCGCTGGCATTGATGAATTTCACGCATTGGTGAAGAGTAGATGATACCGCTTTCATCCGATGTATCCAAGGCCGTCCCAACAAAGCAGAAGGTTGGTTTGATTTCCACGACTTGGAACTCTACCGACTCCAGCTTGTACGTCGAATTGGATCCTCAAGTTGATGACTCCTACGATTGATCGTGCAATGGAGTCGTAGGCTCGGATTACCCGAGGTGAAGGCCTTATCGAGAACGGTCGATGTGGAGTCGTTTCAAAGGTGCTTAAAGCGATGATGTTGATCGCGGAGCCGTTATCAATCAAGACGTTCGGGAGGAAGAACCTCTCTATCTTTATGAGGATGAGGAGGGCTTCGTTGTGCCGATTCTCACATATTGGCAAGTCATCGTCTCGTGAAGGCTAAACCGCTTCCCGTGCTACCGCTGGACTCGCCTCGTCCTGGGGAACGTTCGATCCAACCATTTGTATGCCTTGGCCGGGGCAAAGATCGTAGGGAGACAAAGGGCCCTCGGGCGTTCTTGTCGGAATTCCCGATCACGAGACCTTTGACTCTTGTTTCACGCTCCTAGCCATGGCGAGACAAAGATGCCGACGGTCTCGGAAATTGCAGGAGTCTCGCTTCGCTTGGGATTTCGTCAATGGCTACTTGAGTTTACCCCGTCGTTCGGGGGAATGGATTTCCAATGGTATTGGGACCACGGGGCGTTCCAATTTTCCTCCTCAATGAGCCCCCGAATCACCCGCTGAGTACGAAGCAATTGTCGGTGGTGTGGCCGGGTAGTTATGGAAGGCGCAAAGGCTTGCTCATATCCATGTTGGCCTTGAGGGTCTTCGGTTGGAAATTCTCGAGTGGTTTGAGAAGATTTCGCTTCACCAAGGCTTCAAATACTTGACTCCAAGGGCATTTCCAGTGTTATCAAAATGCCGGAACCGTGGAAGCGAGGGGGTTGCTATTCTTCGGGGCCGCCCGATCGCGGTTTACTTGAGCTCCGTTCGAATGTAGTGCACTGCTCCTACCGCTTCCTTTCCTTTGGTCAGCAGGAGTTGAAGTTGCCAGGTTTGTTCGATAGCGGTAAGATGAGGCAGGGGTTGCCGTTGCCTTTCAAGACTCGTAGTCTTTTCAAACTTTGTCCCTGGCGTTGACCATGGCACTGAGATCCTGGATAGAAATGGTGGCCGATCAAAGTCCTCAAAGATGGTTTGAGGCAGAATGGAAGATGTCCATCTCGCTCTTCTTTGGAAAGTGGATCCATTATCTCGCTTAGCTTCCAGCCCATCTTTTGTAGAATTCGCCCACCGGTTCGTCATCCTTTGTTCGGTGGCTTGCAGTGTCATGGCGGTTTGTTTCCCATTCAAGATTGGCGCGGTACTTCTCCAGAAGATTTCACTGATCTCGATCCCACGTGGAACGGTTTTCCGCTCTTCACATTGAGGAACCACCTTAGTGCCGTGGATTTGAGGGAATGCCGAAAATGATCTCGCCATCTCGCTGAGGGGTTGCCCCTTCGCTCTCATACCCGTGACGTAGGTGTCGATGTGGGTTTGGGCATTCTCCGTCTCAAACTTTTCCATTTCCGCATCCCGAACTTTGGAGGGAGAGGGACCACTTTGTTCGGATCGGTAGGCGGGAGGGAGTCCTTCCGAGAACTAGCTAGCTTGCCTTGCATGTCTTTCATTTGTTCGATCAACCAAGCCATGTGAGGGTCACTGTTCGAGGCGGGTTACCGCTGTGTGGACGGAAACCGAAGATGGAGGTGGATCGGCCGACGGGATCGCCATTCGGGAGTCTTGGGAGGTAGTTGAGTGTATACCAACCCATACCCCGGGGTGTTGAAGTTGAGGGCGTGATTGCCCGGTCCGCTAAGGGTTGTGTTTGGGAACCGGGGAAACGATTCGTTAGCCCCACCGCGTACTGGCAGTGGCAAACTTGAGATGCCTGGATATCCGCTCGGATGCCCGTCCCCGGTAAGAATGGGGACTTTTGATTGTGGTTGCGAGGCTCGTATAGAGGCAAGGGATTGAATCCTGGGGGATACCGAGATGCATTGGGATCTCGCGGAGCAGTGCACGTATGTGTGCCGTTGGTACCGAGCTTGATGTGCGAGCCGGAAACCGACCGATCCGAGGCGGGCATGCCTGAGCCGCTGACCGACGCCCGAGGGGAGCTTTGAGCGAGAGCCGCTTGCGTTGCCGGGATCTCGTAGCTTGGCGGAGGCGGGACCCGCCGATAGCTTTGAGAAACCGGGGAGCCGTATATCTTCGTCCTCTATGAGAACAAAGGTTCCGTCGGGTTGGGAACCGCAACTGTTCTCGAAGACGCAAGGTGTCGACGATCCAGGCTTGCTGTTCTTCTTGGCGCTTCTTGATGGCTTCGAAGGCTCGCAGCACCTCCTCCATTGTCTGGAGATTCCTTAGTGGCGGGGTTCCGTTTCCCTCACCGTTATCCGTGGATCCCGTCATGGGGAGTATTGACGGTGCGGACCGTTGAATCGGAAGGGCTATCGGACCTTGTGACCTCAATACTAAAAAGGCGGCTTCCAGGGATTCTCAACCACTCTCGGTTCGCTGGAGGGGGTGACGGGCAAGGTTTAGACACGGGAATGGCCTAACGGGATAAAAGGGGGAAAGCTCACGTGGCATGTGGTTTCCGTTTCTTTTATTTTTTGATTTTTTTTTTTGTTGTTTTAATTTACTTAAAACAGTATTTTCTCAGAATCCTAGGTAGGTTGGAAAAGATTGCTCTTCTTTTTCGCAACTATGCTAGATCCTGGGTCGCTGGAGACCATCTCGTGCGGCTATAAGCCCCTCGTTTTGCACCCGTATTTCGACATCCCGGGGTGGACAGCCTCTGTGCGAGGGTCCTATAGTGCAAGCGGTTTCCACCGGCCTAAAAGAAAAATCGAACCTAAGGACCGAGCCTGTCATGTTCGTTTTGATGCGTTAGCCATGTGAATAGTGAACCGAGCCGGCCACTGAGTCAAGATCAGGTCAAGAGTTCGGCATGACCTCTCTTTACCTTGCTTGCGCAAGGGATCTGTGACGTTAGGCGTTGGCCGGGTCATATTGTCATGGCCGACGTATCAAAGGCGTGATGACATGGTGTCATGCGAGCATGGATGTATATCCGGGACGGAACATCGTGCAGGTGTAGCTTCGAAATCAAGATCAGTCAAGATTTTAGCATGACCTTTCATCGCTTTGCTTGCGCAAGGGATCTTGAGTTCCGAGCCTTGACTCGTAAAATGGCCGGCATGGTATATGTATCCAGCCGTATGACACGGACCGGGTAAAACCAACCGAGTCCGGACAGAGTGTGACTCAAGACTCAAACGTGTGGTTGACGCTTGGCTAGGATGGGATGTTTGGAATGATCCGTGCGCGCCCAAGAGGCCTAGGAAGACCAAACGGATCGCAACCGAGACCACTCCGGGTTAAGGGTTGTAGTGTGCAGTGTATCCGAGGCAAAGAAGTGCGCATAGTGTGCGGTGTAACCGAGGCGCAGTGTGAGTAGAGTGCGGTGTAACCGAGGCAAAGAAGTGCGCGTAGTGTGCGGTCTCTAAAATACTTTTTCTGAGTAAAACAGAAGTCTTTGAAGAATTTTAAATGTATGCACAGATGTATATTGATGCATTTTTTTGTATTTTTATTTTTTTTTTGTAAAATAAAAACGAAGCACGTGCACACACACACAACAGTTAAAGGAAGGGGTAAAATGAAAGTTTGACCCTCATCATCGTTTTAAAAATCTTTTGTTTTGTTTAAAAGTTTTTAAAACAAAATTTCCCAATGGAGTCGCCAACCGAAATTACCCGGATCCGGCTCGCGCGCGTGAGCCCCGCATCTCGCAATCGTCGTTCGGGAGGTCGCCCGGATCCGAGAGGCGACACAATCGCGCCCCGGCATCTGGCTTGTTCCGTTTTAGCGTTTGCGTGTTGGAGGTGTCTCGCCGTTTTGCTTTCGCATTTTGTAGAGTCGCCACGCCGTTTTTATTAAGCCCAAAACATTGAAAAAGGGCATCAGTTTAAAGATAAATTTTAACCTGTTTTTGTGTGATGAGATTTTTGAGTTCGGAGGTCGATGACTCCTCGGGAAGAGAATATTAGAATATTAGAGCTCACTCCGAGTCGCCTCGTAAAAACGAGTCTTTCGGATACCCCTAATATCCTTTAACAAGTTGTGTGTGTGTGTGTGTGCCTTTAAAAATGCATGCTGTATCGGATGTCTACATTGTATTGAAATGTATTGAAATAGAATAGGAAGGAAGCCTTACCAATGTTGGTTCGTGTCCTGTCTTCCGCAGGGAATAGTGTTTGAGGTCGGAGTAGCGTCCGGATTGCTTCGGGATGCCGGTTGTCCGCGGACAGAGTTTCGGCGTGAGTTGAGGTTGTAGGCTGCGTTCGGGCAGGTTCGGCGTGCGTGGGGATCGTCGGGATCACTCGGGCAGTTTCGGCGTGCGTTGTGGTGGCGGGAGTCACTGGGCGGAGTTTCGGCGTGGTTTGGGATCGTCGGTTTGGCTTGACTCGGAAAGAGCCGGGACACCGTGGAAAGACTGTGCAAGGCCTCGGAGTACCACGAGGGGCCTCGAGTACCTCGAGAGTGCCTCGGGGCAGCGCGGGAGCGTCTCGGGAGCGCTCGGAGAGGCTTCTGAGCACCTCGAGGGGGCTCGGAAGGCCTCGGAAGGATCCGAAGGGGCCGGGAATGCCTCGAAAGGTCTTAGAAGGGGAGCCGAAGGCTTAGGGAGGAAGAGAGAAGTGGGAGGTGTGAAAAATGAGGAGGGGAAGCCCTCTATTTATAGTAAAAATTTCGGAGCAAAGAGGTCCGTACGGACCTTCTTGGTTATCCAGAATTTTGGATTTCCTCGATTTGAGGGAATCTGCAATGATGGAGAATATTTGGGAATGATGATGTTCCCTGAGCAATAAGGTCCGTACGGACCATCTTGCATGCAAAGAGGTCCGTACGGACCAACTCTGCATGGAAGTCATCATTTCTCCCGGGATTTGAGGGAATATTGTGGACTTTAAGGGGATTTAGTAATCATTGAAACAAAGAGGTCCGTACGGACCTTAATTGCTTTTCTGATTTCCTGAAAATTCCCAAAAGGTCCTTTTGTCCCTTTTTATCCTGCAAAGGCTCCTCCTGGTTTGGTTGGGGGTTTGAGAGGTTTTTGAGAGGGTTTTGAGTGAGAGAGGTCTCTGAGACTGCGTGGATGAGTCTGCGGTGTTTCCCGGGTGTTTGAAAGGGAGTGATCCAGATTGGGGTACTTACAGGTATGAAGTATATGATTTAGATTTAAGGTTTAGAATATAGGGTATTTATGAGATTTAGGTAGATGAATTAAGATTTGGGGTATGAGGTACGGAGTATATGATTTAGATTTAAGGTTTAGGGTATATGGTTAAGTTAGATGAATTAGGATTTAGGATAAGTATATCATTTAGATTTAAGGTTTAGGGTATAGGGTATACATGAGATAAAGGTAGATGAATTAGGATATGTGGTATGGAGTATATGATTTAGATTTAAGGTTAAAGGTATAGGGTATATACGAGATTTATGTTTAATGTATGAGATTTATGATTTAGTTTTTCTTTTATATACTTTCATTTGTTTAAATTTTTTAACATTTTTATTTACCTTTTTGTAAAAAAATCCAATAATAAAAAAAGTCCAAAATATTATTCTCTAGTCAATAAAAAATAAAAAAATAAAGGGTAGTTTGTCCCTTTTTTTTATATACTTTCATTTGTTTAGTTTTTTCAATCTTTTTTTATTTACCTTTTTGTAAAAAAAAAATCACTACTAAAAAAAGTCTAAAATATTATTTTCTAGTCAATAAAAAATAAATAAAGGATAGTTTGTCCCTCTTTTCTTTTATATACTTTTATTTGTTTAGTTTTTATTGTATACCTTTTTTTATATACCTAATCACCCCATTTACTGGGGTGAACAGCTTGTGCCGACAATATTCCGAGCTGGGATTTGGTCAGGTCATTATTAGACGAGCTGCAGACAAAGACTTGCTGACCAAGCTTACAGAGAGTAGGATAATTGCTGAAGAGTTTAGTGACAGGTCCAGCCTGATTCACTCCGAGGTAATACTTGCAATTTTTTGTCATTACTTCTCGTTTGGTTGCTATGCTTTGGTCGCTACTTTGTTGTGATGAGCCTTTACCCTTCTTTTTTTTTATTAATGCAGTCTCTAGCCATGACCAAGCTGGCCAAAAGTAGCTGGAGGGCAGCTGAAGAGAGGGAGAAGATAGCTATTATTCAGTATGCTCGCAAATCCCAAGAAGTCACTGAGCTACGAGAGAAGTATGTTGACTTGGATTCATCATATGAAGCCCTTAAACTTGTCAAGGATGATGCTGAAAAAACCAAGGATGAGGCGTTGGTCGACCTCAGAGCGGCCAGAGTTGAGCTTGAATAAGCGAAGGCGGAGAGAGAGGTCGAGTGTCTTGAAAAGGAGAAGGTGAAGACTGAGCTTATGACGATCACCAAGGTGCTACATACTCGCGATGAGTTTTTGACCAAGCTCCAAGAAGACCACAGCGCAGCTCGAGCCAAATGGGAGGAGGAGGCCCAGACTAGGGTGAGATCAGCGGTGAGTGACTTTAAGGAGAGCGACGAGTGTTATGACGCCATAATGAGCCGGGCAAAGACTTTCTTCACCGTTGGTCTCCAGCACATGGCCCGACGTGCCCTTGTTGATCCCTCAGCTAATACCTCCATTGAGCAGCTAGCCAAGTGGGCTTCTGAAGAGCTGTATGATAAGGGTGTTCGATTTGGCCACCCCCTTGTCCCCTATAATGAAAATGATCTTGCTTTGATTGCTCATCGTGACCAGGAGGAAGAAGCAGAGCCCTGTGTCGCTCATCCCAATCAGCAGGTTAATTTCAACACGATCCTTCAAGAGCTTGAGGAAGCTGACGAGATGGATGAAGACGAAGGGGAAGAGATAACCCAAGAACAGGTTTTTGCTGAAGTCGATCAACATATGCAGCCTCAAGATGAGCAAGAGAAGGCTCCAGTTGGTGATGCCCAAGAAGATTAATTTCCCTGTCCTCTAATTGATGATTGTAATGAACAAGCACCAAAACAATTTTTCTTTTTGCTTATTTAGTCCATGCCTTGGCCTATTTTGGGAGGTATTTAACTCGTAACTTTTGCTCGCCTAAGTTCTAGCCCGGTTTGGGGAAATTTGTTATATATTTGATCGTAGTTGACTTTATACATGAATCACCTTGTTTGGATCCTTTCTGGTCGAACTAGATCTATAAGATAGACTGTAATTGATACAAGCTTTTGGTCGGACCATTTTAGAAGCCAAGTCGACCTGATGCTTGCTTGTTTGAGAACGAGATTGACATTTAGTCGAATCTGTTAGAACGAGGTCGACTAAGAGTCAGACCAGTTAGAGAACGAGACTAACCTAAATCTTCAGTCGGACCTGTTTAAGAACGAGGTCGACTTAGGACATCGGTCGAGTCTGTTAAGGAACGAAACTGCCCTAAATCTTCGGTCGGACCTGTTTAAGAACGAGGTCGACCTGGGACATCGGTCGAGTCTGTTAAGGAACGGGACTGCCCTAAATCTTCGGTCAGACCTGTTTAAGAACGAGGTCGACCTAAGACATCGATCGAGTCAATTAAGGAACAAGACTGCCCTAAATCTTCGGTCGGACATGTTTAAGAACGAGGTCGACCTAGGATATCAGTCGAGTCTGTTAAGGAACAAGACTGCCCTAAATCTTCGGTCGGACCTGTTTAAGAACGAGGTCGACCTAGGACATCTGTCGAGTCTGGTTAAGAACAAGGTCGACTATGAGTCGGTCCTGTTTACGATAATGTTATGGTCAACCAAGAGTTGGTCCTGAACTGGATGAAGCGTAGAAGTAAGACAATCTTGTTGTGATAAAACTGCAATTTTATTGATGTGGTAGATCGGTTACATGGAAAGTTTGCTTTAAAAAATAGTATCTAACTAGGAGCTTCCTTGACAATCATTTTTGATAACTCCGCTGCACTTTTCCTACTGGTGGCCCCCGAGATATGTTTGATCTGGAGGCTTAGGTCATCCATGAGGGCTCGATCAATCATAACTGTGTTTGATGCGGCCATAGGGTCTTGATTAACCCAAATCTAACCTTGGCTACCTTGGATCTGGGATATTATTGACTGCTCGCTCGCCTCCAGTAGATTGATCACTTTTCATGAACCTGTCTAGCCTTCTACTATCAACCCACTTCTAGATGATCCACTTCAAACTCGTGCATTCCTCAGTAGTGTGTCAGGTATCTTTGTGGAACTCACAGTATTTACCATTATCTCTTTTGAATTTGCTTTGGGGATTCATTGGGGCAGGAGGGCCCAGTTCGACTGTGTTCATTAGTTTTGTTCGACTTACATTTATGGGGGTGAAACTCTCTAGGACCCTTTCAGTCGCCCTCGTCCTGTTCTTTCCCTTGTTGTGGCTGTCATTGTGCTTTGCATGTCCTTCTTTAGCCGACTCTCCACCTTTAGAATTCTTTGAGCCTTTGTCTTTCTTTCTTTCTTTCTTTCCTTTCTTTAGCCACACCCACGTCGTAGGCCCTTTCGAATAACTCTTGCCTAGTAGTTGCCCTTCTTACTTGGAGCTCGTAGTCCAAATCGAGAGAGGATACTCCGTTTCTGAAGCAATTTATAACCTCTCTATCCGTTAGGTCCTCCTATATTTGGTCGACCATTTCTTTGAACCTTATGTAATAATCCATTGAGCTCTCAGTTTTGCCCTGAGTTAAGTTGTTCAGGTCGGTGACCGTCTTCTTACGTGCTTCGGCTGTCGAGAATCGATTTAGAAACTTTTTCCTCATATACTCCCATGAGGATATACAACCAGCGGTCAAACCACGAAACCAGGTCAGAGCAGCGCCAGTAAAAGCGTTGGTCAATGCTTTGCATAGGACGTCGTCCTCGGAGGAGACCAAACACATGGTGGCCTCAAAATGTTGCATATGGTTCAGGGCATTGGTCGCACCTGAATACTTGTCTAATGCAGGTAGCTTGAAACCTACGGGAGGCTTTAGCTCGAGCAATTCTCTAAACAAGGGTCGAAGAGTATTATAGTTTCGTTCATCCTTTTCGTCATCCTTCTTTCCGTCTGCCTCCATTTTTTCTAACCTTCTCCTTAAATCCAGAAGCTCTCTAGCATCTGGTCGTCCCTCGGATGTGAGACATTGTTCGACCTTTGTCTTTCACTTTGTTGAGGATCTCTCTTAGAGTGGGCCCTCTGCCTTACAATCCTAGGGGAGTTGCTTCTCTACCCCTTCTGTCTCTGTGTGAGTGTGACCTAACCGACCTGACAGGCGACCTGCGCCTATTCCTCTCTCGACGGGATTGCGATCTCTCTGTTCTGGCTGACGACCTACGCATGTTTCTTTCGGCCTACCTTTGTCACCTCAGGTCTGACTCTGCCTCCTGCTCCCTATTCTGATTTAGCTTACTTCTTAGGTCGTCATTTGGAACAGTTATGTGGGAACGAACATGTTGTACAATCCTCTACTGCTCGTCGTTTGGCCTAGCACTCCCATTCTGTCTAGCACTCCTATTAGGCTGCCTGTGAGAAATTTGGGAGGGAGCTGCTCTTTGCGATCTCCCATCATCTTGATTTGGGGATTCTAGCATGTCCAGTAATTCTTGTAAGATTCTAGCCCGTTCCAGCAACATCTCCTTCCTACTAAGGTGATTAGTTGAGGGACCTGGATTGTCGCCTGCAACAGTTCGACCTACCTGTAGGCGTTTTGGAGGTGGAATCATGCCGTTATCAATCTCCTTCCAGCTGCAAGACTGATCACCTGGCTTTTGACCTGAAACACAGAGCCCACGAATAGTCAGAATGGTATCCGGCGAAGACCCTTGGGCGTGAGAATAAGTATGGTGATATGAGAGCTTAAAATATAATGAACTTATGTATTCAGAATATCAAATAACAATTACCTTTGAACGGTTGAGTTTGTGATGTATTAATAGGCTTTATCAGAGTTGTAATTGTAGTAGGATTGCATCAAATCCCTTGAATTACGGATCAGATTTGTATAAGAGATCGTGTCCATATATACCTCCTGATTTGTAGGACGCTTGTTATGGAAAGAATTGTAGGCATAGTAAGACTCTGTAGGTCGACGCACGCTTTGTAGGTCGAGGTCGCTTGCATGAATCTAGGTTGACCTGACTGCATGATCTAGCCGGATAATGCCTGTATTGAGACATGAATCGTATGTCGGACAAAGCTAGGTCGGGACCAAAGAGGTCGGACAATGAGCTAGGTCGACTAATCTTAGCTGATGGGACTTAGGCCTCTGTAATAACTGGGCCGACCCACTAAGGTGTAGGGTTTCGAGGGTCCATGCGCAGCGGAATAATGCAATAACTCGAAAAAACCCGAAGCCCTAGAATCCGTTCTAGATGATTGATTAAGAAAGATGAAATAGAAATACCAACCTTGAGTGCTTTTGTCGTTGATAAACTTGACCCAACTCCAGATTGAACGACCTTGTTAATCCTTGATGAACGAACGGCGAATCACGAACTAAAGATCTTGACGAGCAAAGATCCTCTATGTGTATCCACGTGAGGAACGAACCCTAGAACTCTTCTAGGAGGATTGCTAGATTCTTTGATTGAAACACCTTTCAATCAATGAAGAAAAATGGAATTGGTTGTGTTTGATTCTCAATTCTCAATTCCCAATTGAAATCTCTCACTTTTGGTGTTTCTCTAAAGCCAAAACGTTCTAATGACGGCTAGGGCAACCAGGGGAAAGTATTTATACGTTACAAATAAAAGCCCTTTGCAAAAACCCTAAAATTAGGTCATTTACGTATCAGTCCAGCGCCGACGGGACGACTCGTCCCCCAGGGCACGAGTCGTCCCCTTTGCACAAGGTCCTGATTCTGGCGTCCCCTTTAAGGGCACGACTTGGCTTTGCTCAGGTCACGAGTCGTCCCTTTGGGCACGACTCGTGCCCCAGAGCACGAGTCGTCCCTCAGGACGTCCCCTCTGAATCATCCGTCCCCCTTAAGGACACGACTTAGTTCAGCCTGGGACGAGTCGTCCCCTGAGCCCAGAAAATCCATATTCTTCATTTTTGACAATTCGTTCGATGCGTGTGACCCCATAGGACCATACTATGTTGGCAATGAGTCTGATCATATCGATCCTCATAAGACATGAGCGGACTCTAGCAAGCCATCATGCCTACCCAAATAGTATAATATCAAGTTCGATTTTCCTACATAGAACATATCACAATCCCATTGTCACACGATGTTATATTGAACATGAGTCATGGTCCACGTCAACTCATATTGTTCAATGCTTTCTCGTTACCAAGTAAATTGATTAATCGAATGATATTAATCACATTAATTCATTCGGGCATGGCCATGCACTACATCAATCTTACTTACGAGTGGCCTAGCAAACATCTCTCTTTACGAGGGACAAATTTCCATCTTGACTTATCATTCTTCCCAACAAGAATCATATCATGCCAATAATAGCCCTTATTGTTATCCGGTTAAAGACAACGTTAAACTATATCAAACATAATATTCATCGAGTGGAAGACGATGATAATCTCAGGTCAAAGGATATCAATGATATAACTATATGAGATTTATTTATGACATACGACCATGACATAAATCTCATAATGGGTCAAGTCCAGTACCTTGTTCTCTAACAAGTACCCATGAATCTAATGTGCATCTCCATGCATATAATCATCACATGATTATCCATCAGACTTCATACTAGTGCTTCATAAGTACTAGGGACACGATTATTAAAGCTAAACATGCAAACACATATAATAATCAAAGAAACAATCTCTTATATAAATGAACAATGACATTACATAAATGTCTATCTCTATAGGCCTAGGGCACTAACACCTACAGTCTCCCACTTGCACTAGGCCCAATCATTCATGTATCTTATACCCATGGACCTAACATGACCATCATATTTAGCTTGTGGTAAAGGCTTGGTGAGAGGGTCCGAGATGTTGTCATCCGTTGGTACCTTGCATATCTTGACGTCCTCCCTTTCACAGATTTCTCGAATGAGGTGGAAACGTCTCAAAATGTGTTTGGATCGCTGATGTGACCTTGGTTCTTTTGCTTGGGCAATAGCACCATTATTGTCACAATAAAGCTCTATCGGGTTAGTGATACTCGAAACGACTTCTAAGTCACTAACGAACTTCTTGATCCAAACCGCCTCCTTAGCCGCATCCGATGCTGCTATGTACTCGGCTTCAGTCGTAGAATCAGCAACAGTGCTTTGCTTGGAACTCTTCCAACAAACAACACCTCCATTTAGCATAAACACAAACCCAGACTGCGATCTATAGTCATCTTTGTCGGTTTGGAAGCTTGCATCTGTGTAACCCTTTACAACCAGATCATTTTTTTCATTCCTCCAAATACCAAGAATACATCCTTAGTTCTTCTCAAGTACTTAAGGATATTCTTGACTGCTATCCAATGGTTCTCACCAGGATCAGATTGGTATCTACTCGTTGCGCTTAAAGCATACAAGACATCAGGTCTGGTACACAACATGGCATACATGATAGACCCAATTGCCGAAGCATATGGAATATCATTCATCCTCTTTCGCTCATCATTTGTCTTAGGACAATGATTCTTGCTAAGAGTAATGCCGTGTCCCATTGGCAAGTTCCCTCTCTTAGAATTTTCCATGCGGAATCTTCTAAGGACCTTGTCAATATATGTACTCTGACTCAAACCAATCATACTTCTTGATCTATCTTTATAGATCTTGATACCAAGGATATAAGCCGCTTCACCCATATCTTTCATTGAAAAACATTTTCCTAACCAGGACTTTACAGTCTCAAGTGCAGGAACATTGTTTCCAATGAGTAAGATGTCATCGACATACAACACCAGAAATAGCACTATGCTCCCACTTATCTTCTTGTATACACAAGGTTCATCTTCGTTCTTGATGAAGCCAAACTCTTTGACTGATTCATCAAAACGTAGATTCCAACTCCTCGAAGCTTGCTTCAATCCATAAATGGATCTCTGCAACTTACATACTTTGTTAGAATCCTTTGGATCGACAAACCCTTCAGGCTGTATCATTTATACATCCTCAAGTAGCTTTCCGTTAAGAAACGCTGTTTTGATGTCCATTTGCCATATCTCATAGTCGTAATATGCGGCTATGGCAATTAAGATTCTAATAGACTTAAGCATTGCTAATGGCGAAAAGGTTTGATCATAGTCAACGCCATGAATATGCCTATACCCCTTAGCAACAAGCCTAGCCTTATAAGTATGTATCTTCCCATCCATGTCGGTTTTCTTTTTGAAAACCCACTTGCACCCTATGATTTTTACACCTTTGGGTGGATCAATCAAGTTCCAAACTTGATTATCGTACATGGATTTGATCTTGGATTCCATGGCTCCTAGCCACTTATCCGAATCAGGAGTGGACATCGCCTCTTGATAGGAAGTAGGTTCATCATTCTCAATGATTTCTACTTCGTTACTTTCCGTCATGAGAAATCCATATCTCTCAGGTTCGGATCGTATCCTATCCGATCTGCGAAGAACTTGTGTATCTTGAACCGGTTCCACAACAGCTTGTGAATTTGGTTCCGTCTCTACTATTGGCTCTATGTCATTTTCAGGTTCTTGAATTTCTTCAAGATCAATTTTACTCCCACTAGTTTCTTTAGAGAGAAACTCTTTCTCTAGAAAGACACCGTGTCGAGCAACAAACACTTTGTTCTCGGATCGGTTGTAAAATTGATATCCTTTTCGTTTCCTTAGGATAACCAACGAAAATACATTTATCAGTATCTAGGTGCAAGTTTATGTTCGAAACCAATTTCTTTACATAAGCCTCACATCCCCAAATCTTCATGAAAGATAAGCTAGGCTTTCTTCCATGCCACATCTCATGTGGGGTTTTAGGAGCCGATTTAGTAGGGACCTTATTAAGTGTGAAAGCAAACTCAAGCTTCAAAGGTGCATGTCCCCAAAAGGAAATAGGAAGGTTAACTTGACTCATCATCGATCGAACCATATCCAATAGAGTTCGATTTCTCCTCTCAGACACACCATTCCATTGTGGTGTTCCGGGTGGAGTAAGTTCGGAAACAATTCCACAACTTTTAAGATGATCGTCAAATTCTTGGCTCAAATATTCACCACCTCGATCGGATCGAAGTGTTTTAATAGTTTTGCCAAGTTGATTTTGTACTTCACTTTGAAATATTCTAAATATCTCAAATACTTCACTTTTGTACTTCATCAGATAGACATAGCCATATCTTGATAAGTCATCAGTGAACGTTATGAAGTACCGAAATCCTCCCCTAGCAATGCTATTCATTGGTCCACATACATCAGTATGTACGAGAGCCAACAAATCACTAGCCCTTTCACTACTCTTAGAGAAAGGTGCCTTAGTCATCTTGCCCAATAAACAAGATTCGCAAACATCATATGATTCATAATCATATGAGTCTAAATATCCATCTTTATGGAGTTTAGAGATGCGTTTCTCGTTTATGTGCCCAAGACGGCAATGCCATTTATATGTGTCATTCACATTATTTGGTTTGGATTTCTTATTTACATGATAGATATTATCAACATTCAAGACATAAAGGCCATTAAAAGAATGAGCAATACAATAAAGTACATCATTCAAATAAATGGAAAATTTCTTATTCGCAATAAGAAAATTGTAACCCTCGTTGTCTAAACAAGAAATGGAAATAATGTTTCTGCTCAAATCCGGAAAATAATAACAGTTATTCAAAACTAAAATTAATCCGCTAGATAAAGTGACTTCGTAAGTCCCTACAGCCAATGCAGCAACTCTTGCTCCATTTCCAACCCGTAGATCTACTTCACCCTCCTTGAGCGACCTTCTATTCTTTAGTCCCTGCAAATTTAGGCAAATGTGAGATCCACATCCGGTATCTAATACCCAAGAACTAGAGGTAGAAAGTAAAATATCTATCACATAGATACCTGAAGTCATGACAATCTCATTGCCCTTCTTCTTCAGTCCTTCCCGATAAAGCTTGCAGTTACGCCTCCAATGCCCAGTTTCCTTGCAATGGTAGCACACCGCATCCTTTTGGGATTTGGGTTTAGGCTTCTCAGCAACGGCAACCTTTGCCTCCGGTTTAGCAACTATTGCTTTAACCTTGGGTTTGAACCCCTTTCCTTTATTCACCATCAACACTTGATTGATTTTCTTGGTAATATTTTTCTCTGCATTCTTTAGCATCCCATGCAATTCAGACAGAGATTTATTCATCCCATTCATGTTATAATTCAGAACAAACTGATTAGAACTTTCAGGGAGTGAATGCAATATCATATCCGTAGCCAGCTCTAACTGGATAGGATATCCAAGCCTTTCAAGGTGCTCGAGGTGACCCTTCATTTTCAACACATGAGGCCCAACAGGTTGTCCTTCAATCATCTTTCATGAATGATGAGCCTTCATAGTGTCAAACTTTTCCGTACGTGCTTGCAACTGGAACATTTCCTTCAAATGATTTCCCAAATCATAAGCTTCCATGTGTACAAGGTCCTTCTGAAGGGCCTTACACATGGTAGCAAGCATCAAGCAACCAACATCAATAGAATCATCCACATGCTTCTTATGTTGGTCCTTTTCAGCTTTAGTTGCATTAGCCGCAGGCTCGGGTGGAACGGGTCCATCAAGAATGTACAACTTCCTTTTTCTCGTTTGAGAACAATTCCCAAACCGCGGATCCAATCCACATAGTTGTTGCCATTCTCCTCTAACTCCGTCCTTCTCAAGGACCGATCGCGATGACATGTTTTGATTAGTGTTTACAGCCATTGATCTACAAAGATATGCAACATGTAAGTACCAATTCATTTAAGAGATTAATTAACGTATTTCACAAATACTCCCACTAAATTATATAACCTTCTTATACAAACATGCATAATATAATTTGATAGGCTAACACCCAACTTTAATTTAATTTCAAGTCGTCTATGGCACGACTGCTCAAAATTAAACTAAAAAGGTAGATAACATTTATCAATCATATCTATATATGACTCTTAGATCATTATGAGATTATAGACATCATATGTCACATGTTTCAATCTCATCTTATGCCTTAGGCCCAAAACTGTTTTGATAGCCTAATTGAGTTCAACCATGTTAAACGTATAGCAATCACCGTTTGCTCATCTTGATCATACAAAGATAGAATCAATGTACCTCGCTATGGCGTATCCTACATGAAACTATCCGTGTACTCACAAGTGTTTAAACATGGGTGGCATAAAACAAACTCAAATTACAAAGAAGGTTCAATTTTCATGTTTATCAATTAACATGCCAAGGTTGATTCATGAAAACTATATGAGCATAATTATGAACATGGAATGATGCAACACAAATCACATTTGGTCAGTAATTACTAGTACGCGGCCACGTGCTCCAAATTTATCCCACACTTCCATCGAAGTGCCTGTGGGGAAGGTTTTGGTGTCCAACCAATATACTAAGTAACACTTCACAAATACCCTAGATTAATCACATTAATCATATTAATGAAATTGACATCCCATAATCAAGATTAATCATATTAATCATATATTTCAATTTCATAATCATGGTATATCATTGTATACAATTACTTCACAAGCAAAACTCATACAATTTCACATTCTAGATCATGTACATCATGAAAATTAACATAATCACATTATCTAATTATCATGATTTTCTAATATAAACATCATGAACGGGGCTCTGATACCACTGTTGGGTTTCGAGGGTCCATGCGCAGCGGAATAATGCAATAACTCGAAAAACCCGAAGCCCTAGAATCCGTTCTATATGATTAATTAAGAAAGATAAAATAGAAATACCAACCTTGAGTGCTTTTGTCGTTGATAAACTTGACCCAACTCCAGATTGAACGACCTTGTTAATCCTTGATGAACGAACGGCGAATCACGAACTAAAGATCTTGACGAGCGAAGATCCTCTATGTGTATCCACGCGAGGAACGAACCCTAGAACTCTTCTAGGAGGATTGCTAGATCCTTTGATTGAAACACCTTTCAATCAATGAAGAAAAATGGAATTGGTTGTGTTTGATTCTCAATTGAAATCTCTCACTTTTGGTGTTTCTCTAAAGCCAAAACGTTCTAATGACGGTTAGGGCAACCAGGGGCAAGTATTTATACGTTACAAATAAAAGCACTTTGCGAAAACCCTAAAATTAGGTCATTTACGTATCAGTCCAGCGCCGACGGGACGACTCGTCCCCCAGGGCACGAGTCGTCCCCTTTGCACAAGGTCCTGATTCTGGCGTCCCCTTTAAGGGCACGACTTGGCTTTGCTCAGGTCACGACGAGTCATCCCTTTGGGGCACGACTCGTGCCTGCAGCACGAGTCGTCCTCAGACGTCCCTTCGAATCATCCGTCCCCTTAAGGGCACGACTTAGTCTCACTGGGACGAGTCGTCCCCGAGCCTTAAAATCCATATTCTTCATTTTTGACAATTCGTTTGATGCGTGTGATCCCATAGGACCATACTATGTTGGCAATGAGTCCGATCATATCGATCCTCATAAGACATGAGCGGACTCTAGCAAGCCATCATGCCTACCCAAATAGTATAATATCAAGTTCGATTTTCCTACATAGAACATATCACAATCCCATTGTCACACGATGTTATATTGAACATGAGTCATGGTCCACGTCAACTCATATTGTTCAATGCTTTATCGTTACCAAGTAAATTGATTAATCGAATGATATTAATCACATTAATTCATTCGGGCATGGCCATGCACTACATCAATCTTACTTACGAGTGGCCTAGCAAACATCTCTCTTTACGAGGGACAAATTTCCATCTTGACTTATCATTCTTCCCAACAAGAATCATATCATGCCAATAATAGCCCTTATTGTTATCCGGTTAAAGACAACGTTAAACTATATCAAACATAATATTCATCGAGTGGAAGACGATGATAATCTCAGGTCAAAGGATATCAATGATATAACTATATGAGATTTATTAATGACATACGACCATGACATAAATCTCATAATGGGTCAAGTCCAGTACCTTGTTCTCTAACAAGTACCCATGAATCTAATGTGCATCTCCATGCATATAATCATCACATGATTATCCATCAGACTTCATACTAGTGCTTCATAAGTACTAGGGACACGATTATTAAAGCTAAACATGCAAACACATATAATAATCAAAGAAACAATCTCTTATATAAATGAACAATGACATTACATAAAGGTCTATCTCTATAGGCCTAGGGCACTAACACCTACATAAGGATGTGGTGGCAATAATACTTGAATAGTTGGGTTTTATTCGTTGGGCCGAGCCCGTCACTTTTATTCCGTTCAATGGCCCCCAACTTTCTGAGTTGACTTTGTCGACCAGGAAGTTATAAGAATTTTTGATGAAGTTTTGAGTAGATCGCAGGTAGATGTTCGAACTACTGTGTGGTCGACCAGTGATGACGTGGCTCAATCTTGACCACAGATGGATTTAACGGCCAGATCTGTTGAAGCGCCACAATGATGGCAAAGTACGGCACTTTGGACAACCGTCTAGGAAACTGCACCGGTCTTAATTGCAGATAGGAACCGTCTGAAACCTTCCAAAACCTCTTCCAATTCAAATTAGGAAAGGGTATAAAAAGGAAAACCCTTTTCCTTCTCGAACTTTTACAACCCTCAAACCTTCGAATATACTATGCAAGAATCAGCAAGGCGAGCGGAACCTCCAGTGCAACTGAGTCTTTGTGCTATTTCCAGAAACCCTCTTTCGTCGAATCAATTAAGGTACTCATCTTCTTCTTCACTTTTAGGTTTAATTTCCTCGTTTTTTCTTTCAATTCCGCCATGGCTAGGACTTTTAGATGTGAATCAGGTGCTTGGTATGGATATTGTGTTATGTTGGGTATGCCTACTTTAACTCTCCTAGATTTAGATTAGATTTGATTGATACCATAACCTCATCTCTATTTTAAAGGACTTTAGGCCCATATGTAATGAAGCTTAGACTTCAATTTTTTAGCTAAGTCCATTTTATAGAATATGATAAATTAGGCTTGAAGACTGGCACAAGACTCATTGGATATGAGGATGCAGTTCAAAGGTTTCAGACCGCTTCATCAAAACGGCCTAGCAAACCGCTCCAAGCTAACTGCTTTGTGGAATCCTTTGTCTGAAACCGCTCATGAACTCCTATGTGCAAACCGCGTTAGTGAACCGCACATGCAAACTGCATTGCAGTTCCAATCTTGAGACCGCACATATGGAACCTCCTCTCTGGTGAAACCGCACTTATCCAACCGCTTGAACACCAGACCGCTCCAATGATTGAAGACTCGAAGTGAACCACATTTGACCGTTGGAATACAAGTCATCAATATCAAATGTCAACCACCATATCTTGTCACGTGACCAAGTGTCAGTCAAGATATGCAAGAATCTTGAAAAGGTGACAGATGTCCTAACTACCTTAATTGCAGCTGATGCCTGATCAGCTTTACCTGCAACTGCTATACCAAAGGACAAAAGTGGATATTGTGGACCAATGGGAAAGCACCAGTACAGTCCTTGCAACAGCTGTGTCCAACGGCTAGTTCCTTGGTGCTTGGGTATAAATACCCCTAATCTTCAACACTTGAAGATTGCTTGAGAAATTGATTTGCTGTGAGTTCATACGAAGTTGAAGCTCTGCCCAAAAAATTTTCTGTCCTTTGAATCTTCTTCTTCTACCTTCAAGAAAAATTCCCAGTCCAGAAATCAAGCCTTATACACATCAAGAATCATTGAGCTCTACATCTCTTAGATTCAAAGAGCCTTGATCTTGTATACACACACACCCCTCACTTATTTAATCACATATATTATTCATTTGAGATACACCGGTTATAGTCTAGGATTTATTCTTCATAGAAAAGATTTTAGATCGGAGTATTACTCATTGTACTTTGTAATCTCTCATACTTAATATAAAATCTATCTCTTAGAAAATCCAAGACTAACCATCTTGGTAGTGGACGTAGATCATTTACGATTGAACCACTCCAAATATTGTGTTCTTACATTTCTGCATTTATTATTTACTGTGCTTACTAATTATCTATTTTAATCTCTGTTTGATCTTATTTACAGTTGTCCATAATTGTGAATTGTGTTTGGAGTTAACTTTGTCAAACCTCATTTTCAGTTTTATAACCGCTCATAAAACCGCTTATCAAAACCGCACCTCAAACCGCTTTGTATACTCAAATATTCCGCTGTGCATTTTGCAACTCTACTTGCAGTTTCTTACACACTACAAGCGATTTTGTAAGCAAGAGGTTCAGTTTTTAAAAGAGGGTGAAAATTTTGTAACAGCTATTCACCTCCCCTCTAGCTGTTTTTCACCCTTGTTGCCACATTTGGGACCAACAAGTGGTATCAGAGCTAACACATTTATAAAACCACTGTTTTTCAAGCTTAACAGCTTGTGTGCCGATTCGATATGGCAAACTTAAAAACAATGACAACTGTTAACTATTCACACATTCCTATTTTGGACGAAGACCACTTCGACATCTGGAAATGCCGAATGCTTATTCATTTGGAGACCATTGATGAGATGTTGGTGGAATGCGTGATCAATGGCCCGTTCGTTCCCATGAAGGCCAACACCAATCCAGCCACCAGTGCAGAAACTCCAGAAGTCCAAAAGCCAAAAGGCGAGTGGTCTGACGAAGAGAAAAGATTAGCTGATTTAGACAGTAAAGCAAGGAACATCATTTCTGGAACCCTTCCCGTTTCAACCCTTCAAAAGGTGATGTACTTAAAAACCGCAAAACAGATGTGGGATGCCATAGAGAGCTACCTCGAAGGTGATGATGAGTGCAAGGAGAATAAATTATATGCTGTTGAAAGATCCTACAACAACTTCAACAGAAAATACAACGAAACCTTGCGCCAGACTTACGATCGCTATGTTGAGGTAGTTAATGCATGTAAATCTCTTGGCAAAACTTTAACTGATAAGGAAATCAATATGACTTTCCTAGTTGCTTTAGGTTCGAGATGGGTCAATAAAGCCACATCTCTAGAAGATTCTAAAGTTTTGAATACTTGGTCATTAAGTAACTTGTATGCAAACCTTAGAGTCTATGAGCTAAAATTAAATCACATTGAAGAGATTGAAGGGAAAACCAAATCGCTTTCCATGTCCGTCGCGAAACATGAGGAGAAACCAACCACATCCAATCAAACCTCTGATCCTTCCATATCAACCTCATCACTCATCGAAATGGATGATGATAATTTTGCCATGTTTGTGAAAATATTTCAAAAATTTAGAAAATCCTCAAAACCTTTCACAAAATCATTTTCTAAAGGCAAACCTCCAGCAACTTTTTTCAAGGCTGCTGATACAAAGAAAAAGGGTGATCTAGTTTGCTACAACTGTAGAAAACCTGGTCACTTTGCATCTGAGTGTCCACAGCCAAGATTTGAATGCATGAAAAAGAAAACCTCTCCTGTGAAATTATTCGTCGCAAGGGAATGGTTGCTGAAGAGGAAGAGAACTCAAAGGATTTAGCTACCTGGATTGAAACAGATTCTGATGATGGAAGTGAAGATGAAACCGAAGAGGTTAATCTCTGCTTAGTTGCAGATGCTTCCGATGATTCAGATACTGAGTCAGTTGAGTCGCTAGATATGGAGGAAGGAGAGATTCCTATAAAGATTTCCAAATTTAAATTGGATGATGATGTGAAACTTACTCCTAGCATTAAAATAGGGAATAGTTCGTTTTCACGTCCCATTTTCCCCCTACAAATGCTCCACCTTCAAAAGTAATTCCAAAGAAGAAAATTTTGAAAAAGGTGGTGGAAGAAGTTTCTCCCATGAAACATGAAAGGATGTTCAAGGAAGCAGAAATGATGATCCAAAAATTTCAAAATATTAAGAAAGCTCTAGCTTTAGCTCATGATGATATTTCTCATTTGAATACGGAGAAAACTGTACTTAGGTCTGAAATTTCTAATCTTAAAGACCAAGTTAAAAGTATGTCTCCTATTTCTGATCAAAACCGTATCCTAGAAACTAAGGTTGCTGCACTTCAACTTAGGAACGATGATCTGGTTGCTCAAAATCAAGATCTCCAAAAGATCATTGATGAGTGGACCAAGTCACGTGTCACCTTGGACCAAATTTTAGAATCCCAAATGGCCAGTGAAATTAAAGAAGATCTAGGGTTCCAAACAGGTGAAAAGGAGAAGTGTGCATCCTGCTGTGAAAAGGATGATGAAATTTCTAAACTAACTAAAGAAATTCCTAAGGAGAAGCATGCTGTTTCTAAGGGTAAAGGACATGAACAAAAGGCTCAACTTAACTTCCACTATGTCTATCCAAAGAAACAGTTTGGAAAAAAATCTCAGATGAAAGGAAAATATTCTGAGAATGAAATCGCTGAGGAGGTTTCTCATGCAGCTGACCGCACCTCTACCTCAACCGCTCCTGGTGGAGTAGGTGATGCTGACAACTGCAAGGCTGACCGCCCTTCTTCTTCGACCGCTCCTCCTGCTTTCAAAGGCAAGAAGAGCGTTCCTAGAAAAACTGCTGTCAAACCTAAGATACCTACCTTTGTTAAGGCTAAAACCTATGTTCCCAAACCGCATGCTAATCCTGAGAAGAGTAAGGAGTTAGTAAAACCTCATGTAGCTCATAGCTTTCATAAATATTCTGTGTGTGATGGTTTAGGTCACAAGGCTGCAGAATGCCTTTTGCGGTTCACACCCAATGCCAGGAGGAGCAACCCTCCTTCTGTCAAACAGATGTGGGTCGTGAAAGGATGCTAACCTCAGGACCCAAAGAATAATGGGGACCTCGTTTTAAATGTTTATCTTTCAGGTCCTCTGCTTAATGGCCGGTCACTCCAAGGATAATGAATGGTATCTTGACAGTGGCTGCTCAAGACATATGACAGGAGATAGATCATTACTAGAAGATGTCATTGAAGCAAGTGGTCCGTATGTAACCTTTAGTGACATTAACAAAGGCAAAACCATTGGGTATGGTGTAATAAGGAGAGGAAACCTAACCATTGAGAAGGTTTCTCTTGTTGAAGGACTCAAGCACAACCTCCTTTCAATTTCTCAATTCTGCGACAAAGGAATGCTTTGCAGCTTCACTTCTTCAAATTGCTTTATCAAAGATAGCATTTCTGGAGTCACCCTACTCACAGGGATTCGTAATAGTAATATTTACATTATTGATCTTAATTCTGCATGTAGTATTACTAATCTCTGTTTTGTAACTAAAAATATGAGCGAGAATAGTTGGCTATGGCACAAGCGGTTGAGCCACTTGAACTTCAAGTATCTAGCAACTTGATAAGCAAACCGCGTCGTCTTTCACCAGCAAGACCGCGCCCTCAACTGCAAGATGCTTACAACTGCTTCACATAGATTTGTTTGGACCCGTTACCACTGCCAGCATTGGAGGAAGTATATATACTTTAGTGGTGGTGGATGATTATTCAAGATATACGTGGGTTGAGATGATGATCACTAAGGACGAATGTTATGAAATCCTAACCTCACTATTTAGACGGCTCCAAACCCAAAAAGAAGACGACATCGTTAGTGTAAGATCAGATAATGGAACAGAATTTAAGAACAACGGTGTTGTTCAGTATTGTGATGACCATGGGATTGATCACAATTTCTCGACTGCTGGTGTTCCACAACAAAATGGGGTTGTGGAAAGAAAGAACAGGACGTTGATAGAAGCGGGGAAGACAATGATATCTGAAGCCAAGCTGCCTCAGTATTTCTGGGCTGAAGCAATCAACACAGCATGCTTCACTCAGAACTGCTCTCTCATCAACAAGACCTACAACAAGACTCCATATGAGCTTTGGAGAGGAAGAACCCCCAACATTGCATTCTTCAAGATCTTTGGCTGCAAATGCTTTATCCTCTATAACGGAAGAGAAAATAGAGGTAAATTCGAAGCCAAGGCCGATGAAGGTATTTTTATTGGGTATGCTAAAAATTCAAAAAGTTTTTCATGTTTTCAATAAATCTAGTTTAAAGATAGTAGAGTATGTCCATGTTACTTTTGATGAACATTCTCTCCTTGAGCCACATTTGGCTCTAAATGTTGCTGATGATTTTGCTGAGCATAATGAAACAGGTGAACCCTCTAGAACCGCACCTGAACCTCAACCGCAAAATCTAGCACCCTCAACTAAAATTCCCTCAGACCAAAATTATCAAACCGCACCTGAAGTTCATTCTCCAGATGCAACCGCTAGGGAAGAAGAAGTTGTTGAAAATTCACCCATCCAGCTTATTGAACCTCTTCATCAACTTACCTTCCATGACTTCGCTGAAGGATCTAACGATGTTCCAATTGAAGATCTTCAGCAAACCTCAGTCCAACCAGACTTACCCCCGGAGGTTAGAGAAGTCAGCAGTCACCCTCTTTCTAATGTGATTGGTGATCTGTTTTTCGGTGTTCAAACAAGGAGATCAAACTATGATGAGCATACTTCCTTGATATCTCAATTGAACCCAAGAAGATTGATGAAGCACTCCAAGATTCCAGTTGGGTCGTTGCTATGCAAGAGGAACTCAACCAGTTTGAAAGATGCAAGGTTTGGACTTTAGTGCCTAGACCTCAGGATCAAGGAGTGATAGGAACTAAGTGGGTGTTTAGGAATAAGATGGATGAGAATGGAAGCATCACCAGAAATAAAGCAAGGTTGGTTGCACAAGGATATAGGCAAGAATAAGGAATTGACTACGACGAAACCTTTGCTCCAGTTGCAAGATTGGAAGCTATCAGAATCTTCTTAGCCTACGCTTCTTTCAAGCGTTTCAAGTTATATCAAATGGACGTGAAGAGTGCTTTCCTCAATGGTGAACTGCAAGAGACCGTGTATGTCGCCCAACCGCCTGGATTTGAAGACTCCAAATTTCCCAATCATGTCTACAAACTCCAGAAAGCTTTGTATGGACTAAAGTAAGCTCCAAGGGCATGGTATGAGACTCTATCTAAATTTTTACTAGAAAAAGGCTTCAAACGCGGTAAAATCGATACAACTCTTTTTATTGCCAAATATAATAATCATTCCTTACTTGTTCAAATATATGTTGATGATATTATTTTTGGTTCTACTAATGAGTTACTTTGTAACCGTTTTGAGAAGCTAATGAAAAGCAAGTTTGAGATGAGCATGATGGGAGAATTGACTTTATTCCTCAGGCTTCAAATCAAACAATGTGAAGAAGAAATCTTCCTTAGCCAAGCCAAATACACCAAGGAGTTGATAAAGAAGTTTGGACTAGAAAATGTGTTGGATATGCATATTTTAACCCTCCTATTTTGTATTAGATTTGGTTGATACCATAACCTCCTGTCTATTTTAAGGACTTTAGGACCTATGTAATGAAGCTTAGACTTCAATTTTTTAGCTAAGTCCATTTTATAGAATAGGTTAAATTTAGGCTTGAAGACTGGTACAAGACTCATTGGATTTAAGGATTGCAAATTCAAGTGTTTCAGAACCACCTCATAGAACCGCTTGGCAGAATCGCTTCTAACTAACTGCCTTGTGAATTCCTTAGTCTGGAACCGTTTGAACTCCAATGTGCAAACCGCACATATGGAAATCCTCTTCTGGTGGAACCGCTTGCACTTGGAACCGCTCCTCACCAGAACCGCCCCAATGATTGGCTACTTGAAGTGAACCTCATTGACCGTTGGAATCCACGTCAGCAATATCAAATGTCAACCACCATATCTTGTCACGTGACTACTTTTCAGACAAGATCTGCAAGGGTCTTGAAAAGGTGACAGGTGTCCAAACCTCATTGCTTGCGGTGGAGCACGATCGGCTTTTCTGCAACAACAGTTCCAAAGGACAAAAGTGGTTCTTTGTGGACCAATGGGAATGCATCAAGTATCTTGTCCTTACAACGGTGTGTCCAACGGCTATATTCCTGATGCTTGGGTATAAATACCCCCAACCTTCATCATTTGAAGATTGCTTGAAACTTGAGAAATTGCTGTGAGTTCATAAGAAGTTGAAGCTCTGCCCAGAAATTCTAAGTCCTTTGAATCTTCATCTTCAACCTTCAAGAAATACTTTCCCAGCCCAGAAATCAAGCCTTATACACATCAAGAATCATTGTGCTCTACATCTCAAAGATTTAAAGAGCCTTGATCTTGAACACACACACACCTCACTTGTTTAATCACTTAGATTATTCATTTGAAATACACCAGTTATAGTCTTAGGATTTGTTCTTCATAGAAAAGATTTTAGATCTGAGTATTACTCATTGTACTTTGTAATCTCTCATACTCAATATAAATCTCTCTTAGAAATCCAAGACTAACCATCTTGATAGTGGACGTAGATCGTTTATCGATTGAACCACTCCAAATATTGTGTTCTTACTTTCTGCATTTATATTTCTTGTGCTTACTGATTATCTATCTTTATCTCTGTTTGATCTTTATATAGATATCCATTATTGTGAAATTGTGTTTGGAGTTAACATTGTCAAACCTCACTTTCAGTTTTACAACTGCTCAGAAAATTGCACTAAAACCGCTTATCAAAACCGCCTCTCCAAAACCGCTTGTATCTTCAAATATTCCGCTGTGCATTTTACAACTCTACTTGCAGTTTCTTACACACTGCAAGAGGTTTTGTAAGCTTAGAGGTTTAGTTTTAAATCGAGGGCGAAAAATTTGAAACAGCTATTCACCCCCCCTCTAGCTGTATTTTCACCCTTGTTGCCACCTTTGGGACCAACAAGTGGTATCAGAGCAAACACATTTTAAAACCACTGTTTTTCAAGCTTAACAGCTTGTGTGCCGATTCAATATGGCAAACACAAAGACAATGACTACTGTTAACTATTCACACATTCCAATCTTGGACGAAGACGACTTCGACATCTGGAAGTGCAGAATGCTCATTCATTTGGAAACAATTGATGAGATACTGGTGGAGTGCGTAATCAATGGCCCGTTTGTTCCCATGAAGGCCAACACTGATGCAACCACCAATACAGAAACTCCAGAGGTCAAAAAGCCTAAAGATGAGTGGTCAGATGAAGAGAAGAGATTAGCTGCCTTGGACAGCAAGGCAAGGTACATCATTTCAGGAACCCTTCTAGTTTCAACTCTTCAGAAGGTGATGTACCTCAAAATCGCTAAGCAAATGTGGGATGACATAGAGAGCTACCTCGAAGGTGATGACGAATGCAAGGAAAGCAAATTATATGCTATTGAAAGATCCTACAACAACTTCAACAGAAAATCCAACGAAACCTTGCGTCAAACCTACGACCGCTATGTTGAGGTAGTTAATTCTTGTAGATCTCTTGGCAAAACTTTAATCGATAAGGAAATCAATATGATTTTCCTATCTGCTTTAGGTTCTAGATGGGTTAATAAGGCTACCTCTCTAGAAGACTCCAAAGTTTTGGGTACTTGGTCGTTAAGTAACTTGTATGCCAATCTTAGAGTCTATGAACTTAAATTAAATCATATTGAAGAGATTGAAGGGAAAACCAAATCACTTTCCATGTCCGTCGTGGAACATGAGGAGAAACCATCTACATCCAATCAAACGACAGATCCTTCCATATCAACCTCATCACTCATCGAGATGGATGATGATGATTTTTCCATGTTTGTGAAAAGATTTCAAAAATTTAGAAAATCCTCAAAACCTTTCACAAAATCTTTTTCAAAAGGCAAACCTCCTGCAACGTTTTCTAAGGCTGGAGATACAAAGAAAAAGAGTGATCTAGTTTGCTACAACTGTAGGAAACCTGGTAACTTTGCATCTGAGTGTCCACAGCCCAAATACGAATACATGAAAAAGAAAACCTCTCCTGCGAAATTTTCTCATCGCAAGGAAATGTTTGCTGAGGAGGAAGAGAATTCCAAGGAATTGGCAACTTGGATTGAAACGGATTCTGATGATGGAAGTGATGATGAAACCGAAGAGGTTAATCTCTGCTTAATTGCAAATGCTTCCGATGAGTCAGATTCTGAGTCAATCGAGTTGCAAGATATGGAAGAAGAAGAGGTTTCTACAAAACTTCCAAATTTCAAGTTGAATGAAAATATCAAACTTACTCCTAGCATTAAGATAGGAAATTGCTCGTATTCACGTCCCATTTTTCCTCCTATAAATGCTCCACCTTCAAAAATAATTCCAACGAATAAAATTTTGAAAAAGGTGGTGGAAGAGGTTTCTCCCATGGAACATGAAAGGATGTTCAAGGAAGCAGAAATGGTGATCCATCAATTCTCTAATCTTAAGAAAGCCTTAAGCTTAGCTCATGATGAACTTAATCTGTACAAGATAGAGAAAACTGTGATGAGGTCTGAAATTTCAAATCTTAAGGACCAAATCAAAAAGATGACTCCTCTTGCTGATCAAAACCACATCCTTGAAACTAAGGTTGCTGCACTTCAACTCCGTAATGATGACCTAGTTGCCCAGAAACTCGATCTCCAAAAGATCATTGATGGGTGGACAAAGTCAAAAGTCACCATGGATCAAATTATAGATAACCAAATTCCCAGTGGAATTAAGGATGGTCTGGGATTTGGATCTGGTGAAGAGGAGAAGTGTGCATCCTGCAGTGAAAAGGATGAGGAAATTTTGAAACTAACTAAAGAAATTTCTAAGGGGAAGCATGCAAACTCTAAGGGTAAAGGACAACAAATTAATTATGTCTACCCAAAGGGGAAGCAGTTTGGGAAGAACTCTCAGATGAAGCCAAAGGATTCTGAGAGTGTAGCTTTAGAGGAAATGGCATATGGAGTTGGCTGCATCCCTAAAACCGCTTCTGGTGGAACTAGAGATGCTGGCAACTGAAATTACCCGGATCCGAGAGGCAGCGCATTCGCGCCCCGGCATATGGCATTTCCCCGCTTTGCAGCATTTTTCGGGTTGGAGGATGTCTCGCCGTTGTTTTCGCATTTGTAGAGTCGCCACGCCGTTTTTATTAAGCCCAAAACATTGAAAAAGGGCATCAGTTTAAAGATAATTTTAAACTGTTTTTGTGTGATGAGATTTTGAGTTCGGAGGTCAGATGACTCCTCGGGAAGAGAATATTAGAATATTAGAGCTCACCCGAGTCGCCTCGTAAAACGAGTCTTTCGGATACCCCTAATATCCTTTAAAATGTTGTGTGTGTGTGTGTGCTTTTAAAAATGCATGCTATGTCGGATGTCTACATTGTACACTACGTATTGAAATGTATTGAAATAGTAATGGAAGGAAGCCTTACCAATGTTGGTTCGTGTCATCTTCGCGGGGAATAGTGTTTGAGGTCGGAGTAGCGTTCCGGTACGGATCGGGATTGCTTCGGGAGGGACCGGTTGTCTGCGGACAGAGTTTCGGCGTGAGTTGATGTTGCAGGCTGCGTTCGGGCAAAGGTTCGGCATGCGTGGGGCTCGCAGGGATCACTCGGGCAGAGGTTCGGCGTGCGTTGGGATCGCAGGGATCACTCGGGCAGAGTTTCGGCGTGGTTTGGGATCACCGGTTTGACTCGGAAAGAGCCGGGACACCGTGGAAAGACCAGGCAAGGCCTCGGAGTACCACGAGGGGCCTCAGAGTACCTCGGGGCAGCGCGGGAGCGTCGCGGGAGCGCTCGGAGAGGCTTCGGAGCACCACAAGGGAGCTCGGAAGGCCTCGGAAGGATCCGAAAGGGGCCGGGAGTGCCTCGAGAGGACTTAGAGGGGAAGCCTGAAGGCTTGGGGAGGAAGAGAGAAGTGGGAGGTGTGTCAAAATGAGGAGGGGGAGCCGTCTATTTATAGTGCGAGATTTGGTGCAAGAAGGTCCGTACGGACCTTCACAGTAATCGAATTTTGGTTTTCCTCGATTTGAGGAAATGTGATGATGGTGAATATTCGCAATTATGATGTCCCACGAGCAATAAGGTTCGTACGGACCAACTTGACATGCAAAGAGGTCCGTACGGACCAACTCTGCAGGAGGGTAATCATTTTCCCAGGGATTTGAGGAATATTGTGGACTTTAAGAGGATTCGGTAATTATTAAAGCAAAGAGGTCCGTACGGACCATGTATGCTTTTCCAATTTCTGAAAATTCCCGAAAGGTCCTTTTGTCCCTTTTTATCCTAGGAAGGCTCCTCCCTTGGTTTGTCTGGGGGTTTTGAGAGGGTTTTGAGTGCCAGAGGTCGTCGAGACTGCGTTGATGAGTCTGCGGTGTTTCCCGTGTGCTTGAAAGGGGGTGATCAGTTGGGATACTTACGAAGCCCCTCGACGACGTCACTTATGAAAGAAGTGGGGTCGCCGATAAGATAAGGGTCCTAATGTCTGGATCGCGTCTTTGGGAGATAAAGTGGCCAGGGAGGTCGGTGTGAGGACGTGGTGGTGTCCTATTGTGTGACCGTTTAGGTCGGTAGGATGGACCTGTGATAGGATTCCTACGTATCCACAGCGGGAATCAAGCACAGTCGTAGTTCGGGTGTGGGGTGAGTGTTTTGTGAATGCGGGCGTGGTGGTGCCACGAAGTGTCGTGTGACCGCCGAGGTCGGTGGTAAGGACGTGGTGGTGTCTGGGTGACCACATAGGTCGATGGCTGGACCCTGTGATAGAATTCCTACGTATCCCTGGCGGGAATCAAGCACAGTCGTAGTTCGGAGGTCGTGAAATTGTGAGTGCGGGCGTGGTGGTGCCACGAAGTGTTGTGTGACCGCCGAGGTCGGTGGTAAGGACGTGGTGGTGTCTGGGTGACCGCATGGGTCGATGGCCGGACCACATGATAGGATTCCTACGTATCCTCGACGGGAATCAAGCCTGGTCGTAGTTCAGAGGTCGTGAAATTGTGAGTGCGGGCGTGGTGGTGCCCTGAAGTGTTGTGTGACCGCCGAGGTCAGTTGTAAGGACGTGGTGGTGTCCTAAAATGTGGTGACCGCCGAGGTCAATTGTGAGGACGTGGTGGTGTCCTGGGATGGAAATTTTACGATTTTCCTAATCGGGTGGTTTAAAGCCTTTCGGGCCGAAGATAGTGATTTGGGAGGTTTATACGGTCTTAGGACCGAGTGGTTTAAAGCCTTCTGGAGAGGTAGTAGTTTGGCTGATTTATACGGTCTCCGGTTGAGTGGTTTAAAGCCTTAGAGTGAAGATAGTATGAAGACTTGAGTCGTCTTACGGTTGCGGTTGCCATGCGTGAGGACTTTGAATCGTCTTCTGGCTACGGTTTGCCATGCGTGAGGACTTTGAATCGTCTTCTGGCTGCGGTTGGTGCCATCCGTGAGGACTTTAAATCGTCTTCTGGCTGCGATTGTGCCATGCGTGAGGACTTTGAATCGTCTTCTGGCTGCGGTTGTGCCATGCGTGAGGACTTTGAATCGTCTTCTGGCTGCGGTTGTGCCATGCGTGAGGACTTTGAATCGTCTTCTGGCTACGGTTTGCCATGCGTGAGGACTTTGAATCGTCTTCTGGCTGTGGTTGTGTCATGTATGAAAACTTGAGTCGTTTTCTGACTGCGGTTTGCCATGCGTGAGGACTTTGAATCGTCTTCTGGCTGTGGTTTGCCATACGTGAGGACTTTGAATCGTCTTCTGGCTGCGGTGGTGTCATGTATGAAAACTTGAGTCGTCTTCTGACTGCGGTTGTGGAGGCATGGCTGCCTTGAGCTTTGAGACTTTTAGATGCCTCGTGCTTTGTCCGTTGGGGAGAAGGTTGGACTTACGATGGCTGCCGGTGTTCATCCGTTGGGGATTTATCGTGGCCTTGTAGGGGCTTGCAAGGATTCCCTTTTTGACTTGCTGGGGAAGGAGCTCGGGCTTACTTTGATGGCCGGTGTTCATCTGCTGGGGATATGTGGCCTCGTAGGGGCTTTTCCTGTTGAGAGGGTGACGTCAGGCTTACTTTAATGGCCGGTGCTTGTGTTGTCGATGAGTGGGCAAGGATGATGGCCGGTGATTGATTCACCATTTGGCATTTTGGAGGCGTTTCGTGCCTTGGGATTTGTACTCGGAGGTGTTGGCTCCTTCTTGCGCTTGTTTTGCCGTTGAGTGGGCGAAGTTCGGGCTTACATTGACGGCCGGTGCTGGGGATATGTAGTCTTGTACGACTTCCCTTTTGACTTGCTGGGGAAGGAGCTCGGGCTTACTTTGATGGCCGGTGCTTGAATTGCCGTTGAGTGGGCGAGGTCCGGGCTTACGCTGACGGCCGGTGCTTGCGTTGCCGTTGGAGTGGGCGAGGACCGGTCTTACACTGACGGCCGGTGGTTGAATTGCCGTTGAGTGGGCGAGGACCGGTCTTACACTGACGGCCGTTGGTTGAATTGCCGTTGGAGTGGGCGAGGACCGGTCTTACACTGACGGCCGGTGGTTGAATTGCCGTTGGAGTGGGCGAGGACCGGTCTTACACTGACGGCCGGTGGTTGAATTGCCGTTGGAGTGGGCGAGGACCGGTCTTACACTGACGGCCGGTGGTTGAATTGCCGTTGGAGTGGGCGAGGTCCGGGCTTACGCTGACGGCCGGTGGTTGAATTGCCGTTGGAGTGGGCGAGGTCCGGGCTTACGCTGACGGCCGGTGGTTGAATTGCCGTTGGAGTGGGCGAGGTCCGGGCTTACGCTGACGGCCGGTGGTTGAATTGAAGGGTTAGGGACCATCCTGCACTTGGATTTGCTGAAAAAGGCCTTAGGACAGCCAGGGGCAAAGATTATAAGGGCAAGAAAGTAATTTGGCCGTCCCTTGCAAGAAGGTCCGTACGGACCAACCTAGGATGCAAAGAGGTCCGTACGGACCACTTTGATTTTTACGGTTCCAGGTTTTGGCCGGGTTAAAAGCCGAGGCCCCCTTCACTTCTTCTTCTTCGGTTCGTGCATCCGAGAGAGAGAGAGAAAACCTCCATTTTTACACCAAAATCTTCAATTTTTCGCTTGAATCGCTTGCAATGGCGGAAGGATCTCGAAGAAATGGAATCGCAGCCTTGATCAAGAAGTGGTCGAGCAACGGATGGAGCTCCAAAGAAATTGGATCTCGTTTGTTCCATCTTCGAAGAACCGGATGTCTTGTATCCAAATCCGGAGGTGCACAATCGTCGTTCTAGGAACGTCGGGAGGTAAGAAATCCGTTTCGTTTCGATTCCTTGCTTGAGATTTTGAATGCTAAAACTAGATTTTAGTTTTTCGCATTTTTGAGTTTTTGTTATTTTTATGCCTTTTGTGAAATTCTTGATGAATTGTTGAAAATGGACATGTAAAAATTGTGGGTATGTGTATTTTGTGCAGAAATGTGTAGATTAGCTCTTATTTGTGAAAATAAAGTGCCTCTCTAATGAAATGCATGCTTTGGTGTTTTGTACCTTATGCTATTCATGTATGTACAATGTGGGAAAGAATTGTCATGTAGAGACAAATTTTGTAGAAAAAGTGTGACATGTGCCGTGTTTCGTGACGGGTTTTGTCTGAATGTGTGTGCCGTGTAGGGACGGATTTTTGTTATGCAGATGTGTCATGCCGTGTGTGCCATGTTTTTGGGTGACGGACTTTGTGGGGAAAATATGTGCAATATGTGCCGTGTTTCGTGACGGTTTATTTTGAAAATGTGTCGTGTAGTGCTTGATCCTTCTGTTGAGAAAAATGTGTACAGTGTATGCCGTGTTTTTGTGACGGACTGCATGGAAAAAATTATGTATAATGCATGCCATTGTTTTGAGTTGCATGTAAAAAGTATGTGCAATATGTGCAGTATTTCGTAACGAGATATATGTGAGAATTGCATGTGAAAATTATGTGCAATATGTGCCGTGTTTTGTGACGGGTTATATATGCTTTGATTTTCTTTGGCATTAAGTACTGCGAATGACGTACCTTTCTTTGTGTTTACTGCGGGATGAGGGCTCATGGCGGGAAGGCCAAGAGGATGAAGACTCGGGGATCGCTCGAGGCTGTTGTTGAGTTGTGGCGGCGGATGCGATATTTACTGTGGATGGTAGGCCGAGTCCCGGGAGGCTGGTCTACGCTTACGGCTGGGCGTGTTCGTAGAGAACCTGGCCGGGGTTTCTGACACGAGGAAGAACAAGAGCGTCTTCCTTGGCCCTTCTGAGTATTGGTGGGATACCACCCACACCTTCCATCTGAGCTGGGGAGAGGTGACAGTGACGCCTACCGACTTTGCTGCGATTACCGGGCTTTCCTTCAAAGGAGGGCCAGTGCGGTGGAGGGATATGATAGGCGATGATGTGTTGGCCAGAGGCTGCTGGGCTTTGAGCCTCGTCCTCGCGAGGGTGCAGGGATGCTATATAGCGATGTGGAGGCGAGGATCACGGCCAATATCGGGGCCTATGTTCGGGGTACCGGCCGGGTGACGGCGGAGCGGTGCGCGCTCCTTTTTGTGGTTTGCACTTTCCGAGACTTTGTTCTCGAACCACGCGGCTGTGGCTCCTTTTGCTCTGTTGGAGAGCTTGATTGATCCGGGAGAGGGTTTGTGACATTGCTTGGGGCGAGGCGGGCTTGGCGAGCTCTACTTTTCTTTGGACCGGTTTAGCGGGGTGTGGCCGGTTCTTTGGCTGTTTTGACTTTGCTTTGGAGGTATGAGTTTATTCTTTGTTTTTGATTTAGCAACTTGTCGTTTCTCCATCTTCTTTTACTTGAGTCCTTTTACGCTTTTGTCGCGAGGTGTGGTTCTACGAGATCTTTCGGTGCTTCCCGTGGGATAGAGATCACAGGGGCACATTGCGGCATATCTGCGATGTTAGGGTGGGCTCGTTTGGCGAGGAAGAGGAGGAAGCGGCGGGGAAGCTCACCATCGCCTACGGGGATGTGCGGGAGCGTCTGGAGAGAGGTAGCCGGAGGGGTTTGTTTTGTTCCGTGGGCTCGGTATGAGGGTGATGAGTTCGATGGGGCTCTGAGGTGACGGCGCGGCGGAAGATGAGGGGCTTGACTTGTGATGTCATGTACAGGAGAGCGGGTCTTTTGGCGGCATGGCCCGGGTGTGCTTCCGTGGCTCAGGGACCCTCCTTTTGGGATGCTTGATTCTCGGGACATGGATGTGTTGGACTTTGAGAGGTACCTTGGCGGTGTGGGTGCCGAGGAGTTTATTTTGTATGGAGAGGAGTATGGGGCCTTCGTGAGGAGGAAGTTGAGGACGCCGCGAGGTATTGGCGAGGAGAGAGAGGCGCCCGCGGGTTCCCCAGAGGTTCCGATGTCGGGGCCGGATTTCACGTATGTTCGTGGGGACGGATCGAGGAGGAGGGTGTCTGTGCCCGTTTACGAGCGAGCTCTGCTTGCATATCGAGTGGATCTGATAGATCGGTGAGTGTGCGACTCTTTTCCATCTTGGCATCTTTTACGTATTTTTCTCTTTTTGTTGTTGAGTATAAGCGTATTCTTTGGCGTTTCCTTGTTGCTTGCTTGTGCGAGTCCCGGGGAGAGCCTATGATATCTTGACTCGCCGTTATGTGGCGATGAGGTCCTTTGCGAAGAAGATGGCGTCGAAGCTGTCTTTGCCGGTCTTCCCGACGCGTGCCGGCGTACAGCCCGATGCCTCGAGGCATTCTGTAGATGTTCCTCCATCGAGAGCCGAGCGGAGCCACAGCGGGAGGGACCTTCGAGGGCGGCATAGCATGGATGCGGGACGTCTTCGGGAGCTCCGAGGCGCGGCCACTTTGCTCGGTTCTTCCCTCCTCGGGACGCGCGGGGTGAGGATCTTCGAGCCTTCTTTCTTTGATCCTTTCGTCGGATTTGATCCTTCGGATTACTTTGAGTGGCGGCCTCCGGCGGGGCTCGATATACGACGACGAGGACGTGACGGGCGAGTTCACCGGGATGCCCGACTTCTCTCTGGAGGACCTTGGCGAGGATGATGATGCTGAGGAGTCTGATTAGTATTCATTTGCTTTCCCTCTTTCCATATCTTCTCTCTTTTTTTTCTTGTTTTAGCAACAGACATTTATGGGTACCTGTAATAAAACACTTGTATTTGCATAGCAAACATCATTTTATTTTAAGATGTAATATCGTTTTTGTGATTCCCGGGATTTGTCCTAGAAATTGTTGCTATTATATATTTTTTTTTTTTGTGCATGCCACGTGAGCTGAGAGTGCGTTTGTGGGTAGTGTATGTTTGCCGGGAATGGCTTTGGCCAGTGTTTGGGCAGTTTGGAGCAAGGTCCTGCTGAGGACAGTGGTTGTTATCTTGTTTCTTTGGGGAAATGGGTTCTGTTGCAAAGAGGTCCGTACGGACAGACCTGCATTGCAAAGAGGTCCGTACGGACCACCTTTGCTTTTTGGGAGGACATAAATGCTTTCCAGTGTCTGGACTTTTCCCCATTCCCCATTTGCAGCCATTTTCGAGCTTTCTTCCCCATTTTCTCTAGGAACCTCCATTTTTGCCATGGATTCTTCGTATGTTCCTAGAATTTTGCCGAGGCTTTTGCAGGAGAGGCAAGCACACTTCCTTGGGCAGCTGAAAACGTGGATACGGCGCCGTATGAGGCATCGAGAGACGGGCTTTCGAGGTAAGGTTTCGTCTTTGCTCGATTTGGTCTTTTAAGGAGTTGGTTCTGATTGGGATTTGTTGCGGGTGCCGCGAAGTTGCAGGATGTTAGGAGGCATATGTATTGCTTCTCCTACAATGAAATGGTGCCCACTTTTGAGGATTTTCGGGCTTTGATGGGGGGCTCGGAGGTGGAGGCCATCTCGCTTCCTTTGATTGGTGGTCTTTGCGGTGAGCGTGAAGCTTGCGAGGCTTTCTTCGGACTTCGTTAGGAGAAGTGCGGGGCATGATCCTTGATTCGGGTCATATCGACATTTACGAGCTGCTAGGAGCGGTTCATGGTTGATGATGAGTGATGTCTCTTGGGACGCATTTGCCTTGTGCGTGATGGCGACGCTTTTCATGGTCGGCTCCACTTGGCATTTGCGATGGCGCTTTGCTAGATGTGGTTGGGCAGCTGCGAGTGGAGAGGATATTGTCCCGTTGGTCTTTGGGGAGACTCTTCATGGTATCGGCCGTCGCGGCCGGGGATCGTTTCATGAGAGGGGAAGCCCCGCTTTGCTCACCTTGTGGCTGCGAGAGAGACTTCGGGCCATGCCCGAGGCTCAGACGTCGTTTAGCCGTGGTCATTTGCTCGGCGACCTCTTGTGTTGGATATGGATCGATCCGCTGGGAGAGATGGATGGCACGGCTTAGTACGCATCGAGATCCGTTGGTGGGTTCCTCTTGGAGGATTGAGACTAGGAGGGTCTTGCGGGAAGGGTCCTACGTCGTCGAGTTCCGGGTTTGTCTTGGTCCTCCTTCTATATTCCGTCGCTTGTTTCCCGGCGGTTTGGGATGAAGTAGGAGCCTTTGTTGGGGCTGCAGGATGACCTTGCTACTACGGAGATAGTTTCTCTTTGTATGGCGGCTCCGGGTGCTTTCTTGTATTTTACGAGGGTATGGAAGTATTCCGCTTTCCCTCTGTGGTACTCCTTAGACGTCGGGGAGTGTCGTATTGACGACTCGGTACCTGGCACAGTATGAGCGGCGTGTTGGGCGTCCCAAGTGGCCTTGGAGAGCGGCGTGTAGCGATTACGGGACCCGGTTGCCGTAGCGGCTATTGCCTTAGGAGTGCCGAAGCACAGTCGACCCTTTGGATGTGACGGGAGACACTTTGTTTGACTACGAGACTAGAGTTGACCGGCGACGGGGAGAGGTCCTCTTTTGCAGACTCGCAGGGAGGAGATCCGAGCCGAAGCACGGGCGAATGAAGCCACGAGAGCTGCTGGATTGTTTGACTCTACGGGAGGACCCACGATCTCGGGCGAGAGACGCAGAGTTGGTTCACGTGGAGCGAAAGAAGACTCGCGGGGACGAGGGAAGAAAGGAAAGAATGGCGAGGGGACAAGCGCGAGACGGCGCGGAATGACCTCCTAGGTATCCATTCATTGCATTACAAACACATTATTTGTTAAATGTATTAAAGTTTGTCTTTTAGCATGTTGTGAACTTGAGAGTAGACCGTGCTTGAACTCATCAAGAAATGTTGTAGCACCGTTAGTGATTTGTGATTTACTTTTAAAGCTTTGTCGAGACGCAAGATCTCTTGTTCGCTTTTGCTTCTTTTGTGCACCTTGTCGGCGTCCGTCCTTGGACTTTTACATTTGCATTTGCGGGTGAAGCGATGCAGGCCATGACGGCAATCCCCTTTGCTTAGGCTTTGTGCTTGGGCGAGAGGTTGAATGATCCCACGACAAGTCGTTTTGACGGTCTTTTTCGCAGCTTCCTTGCCTCTTGTTGGCGTCGGGCTCTTGACCACTTTTCGTAGCTTCTGCTTGAGCTTCTTTTTTGTTTTTTTTTTGTGAGCCCTTGCTCGAGCTCTCTTTTTTTATTTTTTTTTGTGAGCCCTTGCTCGAGCTCTTTTTTTTATTATTTTTTGTGAGCCCTTGTTCGAGCTCTCTTTTTTTTTTTTCGAAGCGCGTGAAGGCGAAGGCAAGCCCCTGGCTTGGAAGCGGACATGAGTCGGTCGTTTGATCTTTGAGTGACCCTCGGATGTCCTTTGATGTTGCCGCCGTCGTTTGACTTGGTCAAGGTGACGTTGGGGCGTGTTCTTGAAAAGTGCGTAGCTTGATGGAGGTCTTGATTGACATTCAAACTTTTGACTTTTTGTGTATTTTTAGACCGGACCAATTAAGGTTGCCTACGTTCCCGGACTAGAGGGCTCGGAGTGCGTAGTTCGACACTACATGGAGTGCCAAGAGATGCACAGTTGTTCTTCTTTAGGCGAAGTATCTGCGAAGTTTGCTTCCGTTATTTGGATTCATGAAGGGATTGCCGTCTAGGTACGTTAGCTTCATGGCACCTCCCAGGAGAAGATCTTTTGAACCACGAAAGGGCCGATCCATGTGGGTTCCCATTTTCCCGGTGGGTTGGTTCGAGTGGGAGGCTTTTCTTTGAGTACAAGGTCGCCTTCCACGATGTCTCGGGATTTGACTTTCTTGTCGAAAGCTCTAGCCATCCTGCTTTGATAGGCTCGGACGTGTTCCATGGCCTTTAGTCGTCGCTCGTCTAGCGAGCCAATTCGTCATGTCGGCCGGAGCCATTCGACTTCGTTGATGTCATTTTCAGCGGCACTCGGAGTGAGGGAATTTCCAATTCGATGGGAAGAGGCCTTCCATCCGTATGTCGGGCGAATGGGGTTTCTCCGTGGGCATTCGATGTGCGGTAGCCCCAAAGTGCAAGGTGCGGCTTCTCGGGCCAATCTCGTCCTCGGGTGGTCATTTTCGGATGATCCGTTCGAGGGTTTTGTTTCTTTGCTTCCACGGCGCCGTTTGTTTGTGGCCGGTAGGGAGAAGATTTGTGGCGTGTGATCTTGAATTCAGCCGTGATATCGAATTCCCCTTCGAAGTGTGAACCATTATGCGATATGACCTCATTTGGGATGCCGTATCGGCGAGATGATGTTTTCCTTGAGGAAATGCGCGACCTTCTTGGAGGTGAGTACCTTGTAGGACTTGGCTTCGACCCATTTGGTGAAGTAGTCGATGGCTACTAAGATGAACTTGTGGCCAGATTCTTTGCTGGCGGAGCGATTTTCCCGATGACGTCAATTCCCCAGTGGCAAATGGTCGGGGTGTAGTCATGCGGTAGAGATCGTGGGGCGGCGGATGATTGAGGTTGGAGAACCGATTGACACTTGTCGCGGCTTCGGACAAAGTGGATGCAATCTGCCTCCATGGAGATCCGGTAGTAGCCCATCCACGAGAATGATTTGCATCGGGGCTCACGGCGTTCGTGTGGGGACCGCAAGCCCCATTGTGGACTTCGTTCATGAACTTGTTTGCTTCTTCTTGGGCGATGCGGCGTAGGAGTGGCCCATGGTAGCGTTTCTTGTATAGTATGTCCCCGAGGATGACGAAGTGAGAGGCGAGGCGCTTTAGGGCCATGATGCCCTTGGTTTTGACCCCTTCTGTGTGTGGGTCTTCCTTGTTCATGAAGGTAGTTTCCCCGCTCTTGAGGTATTGGAAGATCTGGTTTTGTCTTTGGAAATGGCGTCGGACTTGCGTCTCTTTGGCTCTTCGGCAATCTTGCAAATCGTTGTGATTAAAACCTTCTTGGCGGCTTGGGCCCGGTTTTCTCTCGTTTGGCAAAATGCTTAAATGTTTGCTTGATGCATTTATTTAATTAATGTGTTTGCCTTTTGTATAGATGAATTGTTATTAAGCTTGTTTTGATTAGTTAATATCATCATTTGTTAAAGATGCAATGAAATGATTTTTAGAAAGGTCGGACCTTTTATTGAAAGCGTGAAGGCTGTACATTGTTGATCAAAGATTCACAATCGTCGGGCGTAAAGTCGTCAAAAGACTCAAAAGATGTGAATTCACGAGACAACAAGACTCGAAGCTAGACTATAGGTGACGAGGATTGGACCGAGCTTCATTACTCTCGGATGGGTTTGTAGCTCTAGAGGGAGTGGTCTTTGGTTCGGGTGGCGAATCTTCCCTTGGCATGAGTCCGGAAAGTAGCTTGCATGCGGTTCGATTTCAAACCGGATCGCGGAGGTTTTTGGTTGCTCCACGATGATGTCCCTCCATTAGTGTTGCCACCGAGTCCTTGGGGGTTTTTGATGATAGAAGTCGGCGAGGGCTACTTCTAAGAGGGCGAAGCATTCGGCGGTCGGAGTTGATTCTTGCTGATGTTGATCACTTTCATAGAATGCTGCCTCTTTATGCAGGATCTTTGCTTGGACGACATTTACAATGTCGATTCGAGGGCATGCTATATCTCCTTCCACGATTAAGCCTTGGAGGAGGTTGCGCCACTATTCATCAGTCGGACACCGGAATGTTGAATTGAACTAGGCTGTGATGGCTGTCCCAGTAAGATCCGAGAGTGTCGGCTAGAGGGTTGTCTTGTACGGGGATCGGTGATGAGCCGGTTGCCGAGGGTTTTCGGCGAAGTAAGGGTCTACTCCTCGATCAATCTCCATTAGGGCATCCATCTCTTGATCCTCTCTTAAGCATTCTTCACGATCGCATATATCGAGTTGTCATCTTGACCCATGAGCTCTTCGATTTCCGGCTCGTCGCGGCTTAGAGCGTGGATGTAAAGGATCCACTTCGTAGCGGGACGGGGTAGGAGACTCATACGGAGAAGAGTATTCGGTCATGTCGGGACCTTCTTACAGGTCGTAGCTTGCTTTGGCCAAGCACTTGCCATTGCGCTTCCGCGGATCACTTCGATCGCTCCATTGGCATTGATGAATTTCACGCATTGGTGAAGAGTAGATGATCTGCTTTCATCGATGTATCCAAGGTCGTCCCAACAAAGCGAGAGAAGGTTGGTTTGATTTCCACGACTTGGAACTCTACCGACTCCGGTTATGCGTCGGAGTGGATCCTCGGATTGATGACTCCTACGATTGGTCGTGCGGTGGAATCGTAGGCTCGGATTACCCGAGGTGAAGGCCTTATCGAGAGCGGTCGATGCGGAGTCGTTTCAATGTGCTCAAAGCGATGATGTTGGCTGCGGAGCCGTTATCAATCAAGACGTTCGGGAGGAAGAACATCTCTATTTTTATGAGGATGAGGAGGGCTTCGTTGTGCCGATTCTCACATATCGGCAAGTCATCGTCTGTGAAGGCTAAACCGCTTCCCGTGCTACCGTTTGACTCGGTCTCTTACAGGGAACATTCGATCCATCCATTTGTATGCCTTGGTTGGGGCAAAGATCGTAGGGAGACGGTTGCCCTTGGGCGTTCTTGTACGAATTCCCGGTCACGAGACCTTTTGACTGCGGTTTCACGCTCCCGGTCATAGCGGGACGGCATGCGCGGTTTCGGAAATTGCGGGGGTCCGCTCTCGCTTGGAGTTTCGTCAAAGGCTATTGAGTTTACCACTGTCGTTCGGGGAATAGATTTCCGATGGTATTGGGACCACGAGGGCGTTCCAATTTTCCCTCCTCAATGAGCCTGGACCACTGCTTGAGCACGAAGCAATTGTCGGTGGTGTGGCCGGGGTAGTTGTGGAAGGCGCGGTGCTTGCTCATATCCATGTTGGGTTTGGGAGTCTTTGGTTGGAAATTCTCGAGCGGCTTGAGAAGATTTCGTTTCACCAAAGCTTCAAATACTTGACCCAAGGGCATTTCAAGGTTGTCTAAATCTTTGGGCTGTGGGAAACGAGGGGATTGTTATTCTTTGGGGTTTGCTTGATCGCGGTTTACTTGAGCTCCGTTACGAATGTAGTGTCTTGTTCATTTGCTTCTTTTCCTTTGGTCGGGCGGGAGTTGAAGTTGCCGGGTTTGTTCGATAACGGTAAGACGAGACGGGGTTCTTTGTTGCCTTTTGAAGACTCGAGTCTTTTCAAACTTAGTCCGGCGTTGACCATGGCACGGAGATCCGGATAGAAATGGTGGGCGATCAAGGTCCTCAAAGATGGCTTGAGGCGGGAATGGAAGATGTCCATCTGCTCTTCTTTGGAAAGTGGATCCATTATCTCGCTTAGCTTCCGGTTCCATCTTTTGTAGAACTCGCCCACTGGTTCGTCATCCTTTTGTTCGGTGGCTTGCGGGTCATGGCGGTTTGTCTCCCATTCAAGGTTGGCGCGATACTTCTCCGGGGAAGATTTCAACGATCGATCCCACGTGGAGCGGTTTTACGCCTTCACATTGAGGAACCACCTTAGTCTTTGTGGATTTGAGGGAATGCTGAAAGTGATGCGCCATCTGTTGAGGGTTGCCCCTTTGGCTCTCATACCCGGGACATAGGTGTCGATGTGGGTTTTGGGCATTACGTCCGTCAAACTTTTCCATTTAGGCATCACGAACCGGAGGGAGAGGGACCACTTTGTTCGGATCGGTGGCGGGAGGGAGTCCTTCCGAGAACTAGCTAGCTTACCTTGCATGTCCTTCATTTGTTCGATAAGCCAAGCCATGTGGGGATCGGTTATGCGAGGTGGGTTACCGTTTTTTCGGGGACGGAAGCTTAGAAGATGGAGGTGGATTGGGCGATGGGATCGCCATTCGGGAGTCTTGGGGAGGTAGTTGAGTGTATACCAACCCATACCACAGGGTGTTGAAGTTGAGGGCGTGATTGCCGGGTCGGCTAGGGTTGTGTTTGAGAAGCTGGGGAAATGATTCGTTAGCCCCAATTGGCGGACTAGCGGGTGGCAAGCTTGAGATGTCGGGATATCCGCTCGGGATGCTGTCCACAGTAAGCATGGGGACTTTTGATTGTGGTTGCGAGGCTCGTATAGAGGCAAAGGATTGAATCTGGGGATACCGAGATGCATTGGGATCGACGGAGCGAGCACGTATGTGTCTTGTTAGTGCGAGCTTGATGTGCGGGCCGGGAAGCCCTGTCTTGAGGCGGGCATGTCGGGCTTGGCCCAGCGCTGAGGAGCTTTGAGCGAGAGGCGCTTTGCGTTGCTTTGGGATCTCGTAGCATGGCGGAGGCGGAACTTGCTGATAGCTTTGAGAAACCGGGAGCCGGTATGTCTTCGTCCTCTATGAGAACAAAGGTTCCATCGGAGTTGGGAAGCTGCAGCTGTTCCTCGAAGACGCAAGAGTGTCTACGATCCGGGCTTCTTGTTCTTCTTGGCGCTTCTTGATGGTTTCGAAGGCTCGCGGCACCTCCTCCATTGTGCGGAGGTTCCTTAGTGGCGGGGTTCCATTTCCCTCGCTTGTTATCTGTTGATCCGTCATGGGAGAGTAGCGGACGGTGCGGGCCGTTGAAGCTGGAAGGGCTATCGGACCTTGTGACCTCGATGCGAAAGGCGGCTTCAGGGTATTCTCAACCACTCTCGGTTATTTGGAGGGTGACGGGCAAGGTTTAGACACGGGAATGGCCTTACGGGATAAAAGGGGAAAGCTCACGTGGCATGCGGTTTCCGTTTCTTTATTTATGATTTTTTTGTTGTTTTAATTTACTTAAAACATGTTTTCTCGAGAATCCTAGGTAGGTTGGAAAAGATTGCTCTTCTTTTCGCAACTATGCTAGATCTGGAGTCGATGGAGACCGTACGTGCGGCTATAAGCCCCTCGTTTTGCACAGTATTTCGACATCCCGGGGTGGACGGCCCCGGGCGAGGGTCCTATAGTGCAAGCGGTTTCCACCGGCCTAAAGAAAAATCAAACCTAAGGACCGAGCTGTCATGTTCGTTTTGATGCATTAGCCATGTGAATAGTGAACCGAGCCGGCCACCGAGTCAAGATCGGGTCAAGAGTTCGGCATGACCTCTCTTTACCTTGCTTGCGCAAGGGATGCGTGACGTTAGGCGTTGGCGGGTCATATTGTCATGGGCGACGTATCAGGCTTGATGACATGGTGTCATGTGGGCATGGATGTATATCAGGGATGGAACATCGTGCAGGTGTAGCTTCGGAAATCAAGATCGAGTCAAGATTTTAGCATGACCTTTCATCGCTTTGCTTGCGCGAGAGGATCTTGAGTTAGAGCCTTGACTCGAGAAAATGGCCGGCATGGTATATGTATCCGGGCGTAAGACACGGTGGGTAAAAACCAACCGAGTACGGACGAGTGTGACTCAAGACTCAAACGTGCGGGGTTGACGCTTGGCTAGGATGGGATGTTTGGAATGATCCGTGCGCGTCCAAGAGGCTTAGGAAGACCAAACGGGTGCAGCGAGACCACTCCGGGTTGAGGGTTGTAGTGTGCGGTGTATCCGAGGCGGCGGTGCGCGTAGCGTGCGGTGTAACCGAGGCAGCAGTGTGAGTAGTGTGCGGTGTAACCGAGGCAGCAGTGCGCGTAGTGTGCGGTCTCTAAAATTCTTTTTCTGAGTAAAACAGAAGTTTTTGAAGAATTTTAAATGTATGCACAGATGTATATTGATGCATTTTTTATTGTATTTTTATTTTTTTGTAAAATAAAAACGAAGCACGTGCACACACACACAACTGTTAAAGGAAGGGGTAAAATGAAAGTTTGACCCTCATCATCGTTTTAAAAATCTTTTGTTTTGTTTAAAAGTTTTTAAAACAAAAAAACTTCCCCAGCAGAGTCGCCAACTGAAATTACCCGGATCCGAGAGGCAGCGCATTCGCGCCCCGGCATCTGGCATTTCCCCGCTTTGCAGCGTTTTTCGGGTTGGAGGATGTCTCGCCGTTGTTTTCGCATTTGTAGAGCCGCCACGCCGTTTTTATTAAGCCCAAAACATTGAAAAAGGGCATCAGTTTAAAGATAATTTTAAACTGTTTTTGTGTGATGAGATTTTGAGTTCGGAGGTCAGATGACTCCTCGGGAAGAGAATATTAGAATATTAGAGCTCACCCGAGTCGCCTCGTAAAACGAGTCTTTCGGATACCCCTAATATCCTTTAAAATGTTGTGTGTGTGTGTGTGCTTTTAAAAATGCATGCTATGTCGGATGTCTACATTGTACACTACGTATTGAAATGTATTGAAATAGTAATGGAAGGAAGCCTTACCAATGTTGGTTCGTGTCTGTCTTCCGCTGGAGAATAGTGTTTGAGGTCGGAGTAGCGTTCCGGTACGGATCGGGATTGCTTCGGGAGGGACCGATTGTCTGCGGACAGAGTTTCGGCGTGAGTTGATGTTGCAGGCTGCGTTCGGGCAGAGGTTCAGCGTGTGTGGGGCTCGCAGGGATCACTCGGGCAGAGGTTCGGCGTGCGTTGGGATCGCATGGATCACTCGGGTAGAGTTTCGGCGTGGTTTGGGATCGCCGGTTTGACTCGGAAAGAGCCGGGACACCGTGGAAAGACCAGGCAAGGCCTCGGAGTACCACGAGGGGCCTCAGAGTACCTCGAGAGTGCCTCGGGGCAGTGCGGGAGCGTCGCGGGAGCGCTCGGAGAGGCTTCGGAGCACCACAAGGGAGCTCGGAAGGCCTCGGAAGGATCCGAAAGGGGCCGGGAGTGCCTCGAGAGGACTTAGAGGGGAAGCCAGAAGGCTTAGGGAGGAAGAGAGAAGTGGGAGGTGTGTGAAAATGAGGAGGGGGAGCCCTCTATTTATAGTGCCAGATTTGGTGCAAGAAGGTCCGTACGGACCTCCCTGGTAATCTAGAATTTTGGTTTTCCTCGATTTGAGGGAATCTGTGATGATGGTGAATATTCTGCAATTATGATGTCCCCTGAGCAATAAGGTCCATACGGACCAACTTGACATGCAAAGAGGTCCGTACGGACCAACTCTGCAGGAGGGTAATCATTTTCCCCGGGATTTGAGGGAATATTGTGGACTTTAAGAGGATTCAGTAATTATTAAAGCAAAGAGGTCCGTACGGACCATGTATGCTTTTCCAATTTCCTGAAAATTCTCAAAAGGTCCTTTTGTCCCTTTTTATCCTAGGAAGGCTCCTCCCTTGGTTTGGCTGGGGGTTTTGAGAGGGTTTTGAGTGTCAGAGGTCGTCGAGACTGCGCTGATGAGTCTGCGGTGCTTCCCGTGTGCTTGAAAGGGGGTGATCCAGATTGGGGTACTTACAGCAACTGCAAGTCTGACAGCGCCTCTTCTTCGACCGCTCCTCCTGCCTTCAAAAGCAGAAATAGCATTCCCAGAAAATACGTGGTCAAACTAAAGCTAGTTTCCTTTGTTAAGCCTGAAACCGCGCCTCCCAAACCGCATGCAGCTCCTAAGAAGAGTAAGGAGTTAGTAAAACCTCATGATGCTTGTAGCTTTTATAAATGTTCTGTGTGTGATGGTTTAGGTCACAAGGCTGCAGAATGCCTTTTGCGGTTCACATCCAATGCCAGGAAGAGTAAACCTCCTTCTGTCAAACAGGTGTGGGTCGTGAAGGGTTGCTAACCTCAGGACCCAAGGAATAAAGGGGGACCTCGTTCTTAATGTTTACATTTCAGGTCCTCTGCTTCATGGCTGGTCACTCCAAGGATAATGAATGGTATCTTGACAGTGGCTGCTCAAGACATATGACTGGAGATAGATCATTACTAGAAGATGTCATTGAAGCAAGTGGTCCGTCTGTAACCTTTGGTGACAACAACAAAGGCAAGACCATTGGATATGGTGTTATAAGGAGAGGAAACCTAACCATTGAGAACGTTTATCTTGTTGAAGGACTCAAGCACAACCTCCTTTCAATTTCTCAATTCTGCGATAAAGGAATGCTTTGCAACTTCACGTCATCAAATTGCTTTATCAAAGATAGCATTTCCGGAGTCACCCTACTCACAGGGATTCGTAAGAGTAATATTTACATTATTGATCTAAATTCTGCATGTAGTATTACTAATCTCTGTTTTGTAGCTAAAAATATGAGCGAAAATAGTTGGCTATGGCACAAGAGGTTGAGCCACTTGAACTTCAAGTATCTTGCAAAGATTGGTAGGGAAAACCTCGTTCGTGGTTTACCCAAAGTGGCTGACCATCATCCTGAGAAATGCAGTGCATGCCAGCTTGGTAAGCAGTTCGCGTCGTCTTTCACCAGCAAGACCGCTCCGTCAACTTCAAGATGCTTACAACTGCTTCACATAGATTTGTTTGGACCCGTAACCACTACCAACATTGGAGGAAATAGATATACCTTAGTGGTGGTGGATGATTATTCAAGATATACATGGGTTGAGATGATGATTTCCAAAGATGATTGTTATGAGATCCTCACTGCACTTTTTAGACGGCTCCAAACTCAAAAAGAAGACGACATCGTTAGTGTTCGATCAGATAATGGAACAGAATTTAAGAACAACGGTGTTGCTCAGTATTGTGATGACCATGGAATTGATCACAATTTTTCAACTGCTGGAGTTCCACAACAAAATGGGGTTGTGGAAAGGAAGAACAGAACGTTGATTGAGGCTGGAAAGATAATGATATCTGAAGCGAAGCTGCCTCAGTATTTCTGGGCTGAAGCAATCAACACAACATGCTTCACTCAGAATCACTCCCTCATCAACAAAACCTATAACAAGACACCCTATGAGCTTTGGCGAGGAAGAACCCCCAACATTGCATTCTTCAAGATCTTTGGCTGCAAATGCTTTGTCCTCTACAACGGAAGAGAAAATAGAGGTAAATCCGGAGCCAAGGCCGACGAAGGTATTTTTGTTGGGTATGCTAAACATTCAAAAGCTTTTCGTGTTTTCAATAAAACTAGTTTAAAAATAGTTGAGTCTGTCCATGTTACTTTCGATGAGCGTTCTCTCCTTGAGCCACATTTGGCTCCAAATGTTGTTGATGATTTTGTTGAGCAAAATGAAACAGGTGAACCCTCTCAAACCGCACATGAACCTCAACTGCAAAATCCAGCACCCTCAACTGACTTTCCCTCAAACCGTACTTTTGAAACCGCACCTGAAGTTCCTACTCCAGATGCAACTCCAAGGGAAGAAGAAGTTGAGAATTCCCCTATCCAGCTTATAGAACCTCTTCGTCAACTTACATTCCATGACTTTGCTGAAGGATCTAACGATGTTTCCAATTGAAGATCTTCAGCAAACCTCAGTCCAACCAGACTTACCCCCGGAGGTTCGAGAAGTCAGCAGTCACCCTCTCTCTAATGTGATAGGTGATCTGTTTTCTGGCGTTCAAACAAGGAGATCGAACTATGATGAGCATACTTCATTATTATCTCAAGTTGAACCCAAGAAGATTGATGAAGCACTCCAAGATTCCAGTTGGGTCGTTGCTATGCAAGAAGAACTTAACCAGTTTGAAAGATGCAAGGTCTGGACTTTGGTGCCTAGACCTCAGGATCAAGGAGTGATAGGAACTAAGTGGGTATTTAGGAATAAGATGGACGAGAATGGAAGCATCACTAGGAATAAAGCAAGGTTGGTTGCACACGGATATAGGCAAGAAGAAGGAATCGATTATGATGAAACCTTTGCTCCAGTTGCAAGATTAGAAGCTATTAGGATCTTCTTAGCCTACGCCTCTTTCAAGCATTTCAAGTTATATCAAATGGATGTGAAGAGTGCTTTCCTCAACGGTGAATTGCAAGAGACCGTGTATGTTGCCCAACCGCCTGGATTTGAAGACTCCAAATTTCCCAATCATGTCTACAAACTCCAGAAAGCTTTGTATGGACTTAAGCAAGCTCCAAGGGCATGGTATGAGACTCTCTCTAAATTTTTACTAGAAAAGGGATTTAAACGCGTTAAAATCGATACAACTCTTTTTATTGCCAAATATAATGAGCATAATTTACTTGTTCAAATATATGTCGATGATATTATTTTTGGTTCTACTAATGAGTTACTTTGTAAGCGTTTCGAAAATCTAATGAAAAGCAAGTTTGAGATGAGCATGACGGGAGAATTAATATTCTTCCTCGGGCTTCAAATCAAGCAATGCGAAGAAGGTATTTTCCTCAGCCAAGCCAAATACACCAAGGAGTTAATAAAGAAGTTTGGATTAGAAAATGCTAAAGCATATGATACTCCTATGGCTACCGACAATAAGCTAGATAAGGATCTAAAAGGTAAGAAGGTTGAACAAACCCTATATCGAGGTATGATCGGCTCATTACTTTATTTAACTGCTAGTAGGCCCGATATCATGTTTAGTATCTGTGTATGTGCTCGCTACCAAGCAGATCCTAGAGAAGCACATCTAATTGCAGTCAAGCGTATAATCCGCTATTTATCTGGAACCACTAACCTGGACTTTGGTATTCCAAAGATTCGAACTTCGATCTTGTAGGTTATTCAGATGCAAATTATGCAGCTTGTACTATTGACAGGAAAAGTACTAGTGGGACTTGTCATTTCCTCGAAAATAGACTAGTTGCTTGGGCCAGCAAGAAGCAAGCTTCAGTTTCAGTGTCAACCACAGAGGCTGAGTATATTGATGCTGGAAGTTGTTGCTGTCAAATCCTCTGGATGAAGCAGCAGTTGGTGGACTATGGAATCCATGAAGGAAATTGCCCTATCATGTGTGACAACACTTCAACAATTTCAGTCTCCAACAACCCTGTCATGCGTTCCAAGACCAAGCATATTGATATCAAGTATCATTTCCTCAAAGACCATGTGGAGAAGAGGAATATCCATTTAGAGTACGTGGGGACAGACAACCAGATTGCTGATATCCTCACCAAGGCTCTTGATGTGAGGACCCCGACCCGGAACCTACACGTGTTCCGAGTTGGAGCGCCCTCAAACTAACCCGAAAACACTAAACTTTTAAAACTTTACTTTGACTTTCAAACATAAACATTAATAATATAACATTTCAAACTAACTCCACTCTACTCCACATCGGAGGAGGAGATAACTAACTTTGAAAAGTAACAACCTGTTTTAATTACAAAGACTTTAGTTATAACGTACAAACTAAGTTTTATACTCATAAACTCCATAAAGGAATTATACCAAAATACATTCTTTACACCAACCTATACGTACCCTGACAAATCCCAAAATACCACGTACCAACTCCTTTCCGTCCTCACTTGGCCGGTCCGCCCGTCTCGGGATCTAAAACAAGAAAGGGAGAGGGGTGAGAATAAATCTCAATGAGCTATTATGATATGCAAGCAAGATGCCAAACAAAGTGCAACACATAGCATGGTAGCACATAACACACTAGGAAAGCGGTAAACACATTCCGTTACCTTGGTTTACCTTTCCCGTCTCGAACAATAAGTCGTATAACCGTGGGTATCAATACTCCACTACATCCGTGAATGCATATTCACCGGATCCCATACCATGTAACCGAGACAGCTTATGCTTATAACTCATCTCCGTGAACTCGCTTAGGCATATTCACATCTTATAAAACCCGTTTTCCAGGGAAAATATAAGACATCGCATTCCTATGAACCGACCGCACATATCCATAGAAGCCGAACCCCGCCCGTGGCCGCAGAGGGGGAGAGGTCACAGTATGATGAATCTTCAATCACTTAGAGAACAAATCAATAACTGATTGAAATCCATTATACCCCCCATTCACATAAAATATCAACACGTTCAAGCACATAATAGATACTTGAAATATGATCCACAAACGGGATAGCAATATAACCACATGGTAAAATATACTCATGCCAATCAATGCCATAATGCAACATTTAAGTAATACACTATGCATAGTATCATCAACAAATATGAATGATAACAAATAAATTCACAAATGGAATAACCATACAACTACATAGTAAACATATCCACACATTGGGATAACATAACAACTTGTCAAATATTCCACACTTGGGGAGCCACATAACACTTGCCAAATAATCCACAAAGGGGATAAACAATATAGTCACATGGTAAAATAGAATATCTGGAAATGATCATTACATATTTAGTTTATAAAACCAATTCCATTTGAGAGATCACCTAAAAATACTCAATTTGGACTCTTGAACCATCCAATTTCGAGTCCGTATGAATTAACTATGATTTATTCAATTTCCACTCAACTTCTAACGTACAATACTACCTCGCTGTAACCAAATCAGATTTTTGGGACATAAGGATAACTTCTTTAGCTATGAAACCATCACATTCAGAAAGTACTCAGAAAAACACCCAATTTAGACCCAAGAACCATCCAATTCCGATTTAATATGATTAAGTTATGACCATCACCAGATTGCTAAACGAATTCGGTTCGAATTGAAGTTAGGATTTCTGGGGTCTTGGGCGACTGCCCAAACCTCTTGGGCGACCGCCCAAGAGGGTTTTCAAGGAAATGTGAGTTTCGCCGGCATGGGCGGCCGCTCAGCCCCCTTGGGCGACCGCCCAAGCCTCCCCGCCAGCCCAAACTTAGGTTTTTAACCCCTTTAACCCTAGTTCTTCCTTCCCTCTACCATTGATTATTCAAGAACACCCAAGAACACCTTCAATTCACCAAATCCCAAACAAACATGTAAACTTCAAAACCAAGTAACCCTAGATTATTTATCACTACTATTTCTACCCATTTCAACCCTTTTAACTCATCTTCATTGAACCCTAACTTCAACAATTTCAAATTCTATCCATTCCTTAAAAATCTAAATCAACTCCCATGAACCACTATCTTTTTAAGCCATTAATCCATTTTCTAACTCCAAGAAGATTTCCAAAGCATATAATAACAATCACAACACTAAGAACAACAATAGATAGATTATGAGCACATAGATGAAAGGAGGTCATAACAACTCACCTTTGGGATTGAAATGGAAGGTTGATCTATTTAGCTAGATGAGTTCCTCTAGGCGATCCAACTTCAAAGGTGCTCTTGGACTTGAATTTGGTGAAGAAATTCTTGGCTTCAAGGTTTGGAACTTGGGGCTTCCATGGAGGTTCTCTCTAATTCTCTAGGTTGAAGATGAATGAGAAATGAGGGAGAAGGGAGGGGTAGTAAGAGGAGGTGATGGGAAGAGGACACTTGGCAAGGCATGGAAGAGTAAGAAAGTTGGCCCCTCCTACAACTTAATCCAAGGCTTTCACCCTACTCCCATTAATTTAAAATAAACCTTATCCCATTAATTCATCCTACTCATTTAACCTCCCCACATATTTATCTATTTATTAAATTTCTATTTTGTATCATTTCCCTTAGTTTCTTTATTTAATGTCCAATAAATTCTTATAAGCTCCTTAATTTACTTTTCACCCAATTTATCCTAACTCAAGAATTTAAAGATAAAATTAAACACATAAAGTCAACATAATATTAAAAGCATATAATTAAATATTAAAAATTGAGTGCCTAGGGTTGGGGTCGTCACACTCACTCCTTAAAGAAAATTCGACCCGAATTTTAAAAAGACTTATCTTAATGATAAATTAAAGAAGATAACCTTCCCCACAATCAAATTACACTTCCAAATAGTTTTCTCAAAGTATTATTATTATACCCATTTTCCACAACCCTAATACTCTCAAAGTTTAATTTCGAACTTACGATTTTAGTAACTCTCAACCATTCCCTCACATAAACCAAACCCGTTAAATCATCATTAGTTGAAGAACTCCGCACACATGAGGAATTTTAAGGACAACTTTCCCATACAATACTTCATACAATACCACTTAATACAGGACTGAAAACCACTAATATACGCAATCTCATCAAGGTTAAATAACTTCTCAAGTTGAAACGAAATCCATCACACAACACGCAATTTATTCTCAAGAATTTGGATAGTCTTCTTTGTCTGTCCATCCGTCCGAGGAAGAAACGCACCACCGAAACTTGACTTGGAACTCAAAACCTTGCACCCCGTTTCCAAAACACAATGAATCCTCGATCCCGATCTGGTAAAATGTTGATTGGTTTTCCACGAAATCATTCAATCTCCCGCATTCACAATGTTTTAATTTGCCCCTCGAATACTTAGTTAATATAAGTTGAAAGTAAACCGACTTGATCTATTCATCCACTATCACTCCAACACACCCAACCTTATCGACGTTGAAAGTAGTACAGTTACAAAATTCCATCGCACTGTCTTCCCATTCGAATCTTCTAACTCTTCTTCAAGTCTTGATACTTCTTCAAACTTTTCTGATGAGTCGCAATTCTAGGTTTACGGTCTTCCTCTAAAACCGGTATTCTAATCTCTTACAAAGAATGATACACACTCCGAGTTGAGGGTTAAATTTTCATCCCAATTAGATACAAAATCCTTGGTCTCCCAGTCTTGAAACTAGCCGATAATCCTCTTAACTTCCGAATCATGGTTGAACTTCCTCTAAGGTCTCCACACTATAAGTATAACTTGAATATTCGCAAAATATCTCACCATGCAACTCAAAGGATATACTTGTTGACACATAAGCCCTTCGGCTAATCGCAATCGCAATCACAATAACTTTTCCGGTAACAAGATATAACCTCATGTAAGTCTTTCTAATAATTTCCACCCTCGACTCTGCTTATTGTTAAATTCCTTTCGAACCAACAAATACTTTAAACTTTCATGATCGTTAACACATCTCAAATTTAGTTGCAACTAGTTAAAAATTCCGCTAGTAAAACGCAATATAATCTCAGTTACTTACAAGTTGAAAATAAGAAGATTCTGCTCCGCCTGATTCACTTCCTCTAAACATAAGTTATCAGTTTCCCATTTCGCATCATATCACAAATTAGCCTTCCATTGATACACAATTAAAAGCGTCAAGTTCTCGCATTCATTACTCAATAAGGATCATATCTACAGTCGACCTATTCTTCCTCTCTACTATACGATTCACCCTTATTGCATTCTACATCCAGGATACCTCTTCCAGGTTAACTCTATCAACAATAATACAATTCTCAAGAATCTAATGACACTCCCTTGGTAGCACCCCTTTCAATCCTAAAACTATGGACTCATTACGGCAATATTCCAAAGCCAACTTACAATTATTAAACTTCACACATAAATTTTCCTATTGGAAAATAGATAACACAATTCACAATTAATTTTCATGATATTCTCAACGTCAAGTAAACAAGGATGTCACCACTAATAATTTCCACTAGCTATCAAGATAAGGATAGAACTCTACTCCTTATAACCACAACAAAAATCGAGACCATTCTATAGGGTGCTTTTGATATAGGTATTTAACCTGACACTACATCAATACGTGATTCCACTTCCCAACCGAAAGTCATATAATACTTTGCTGAAAGCATACTTACTATTTTCCTAATTAGCACATAACATTTTTCGAAGACTTCTTACCTAAGTCTACCACATTTCAATTAAGCTTCACACTTCTTAACCAAAAATTTTCAATCTTTAAGGCATATCTAACAAGGATACCACATAAAGGCTTATTTGCATCTAATACCATGTAGACCAATTAAGCATAGTAAAAAAAAAGACTCGCTTCATACGACAGTCTATCACTGCCTGACTACTACTTACCATTCTAGGTCAGGTATATATCAAAATCACACATTGGTAATCATACCAAATCAACTAGCAATACATGCTCAGTTATAACCACGTCACACTAGTGGTAAACCAAATAATATTCGAGGTATTCTCTCATAAGAGTAGAAATCTCTAACACATAAAACACATCTTAAGCAATGTATGCCACATGAAACAAAATGCAATGTCACACGTGCATGAGATGAACCGGGATCTATAAAGTATGACCCCTACTTCTGAGACAGGTATATTACCTCTAAAGGTAGCTGAGGGATCTATCCCTCCAAAACTCAAAACAAGTATTCGACTTTAAACGTTACCTTTTTGGATTCCCTTCATTGTTCCTTTTTATTCCTCCTTTAGGCCCCCTATGTCCGGTACCCAAAGCTAACCTTCGATGAAATATAGGACAATTCTTCTTGTAGTGTCCCATTTCTCCACAATTCAAACATTTCCCTTGCTTACTCCAACACTTGTCTTCAGAATGACCCATCTTCTTGCAATATCCACATATAATCCTTACCTGACCTGAAGTCGGATGATTTGTCTGAGTCGCCACTTTTTCTCCTCTTGCTAACTCCGGTCTTGATCCTTTCGATGCCCTCTATTATATCCAGAACCTTGGCCTTGAAACTTCGCTTACTTCCCACTTCCACCCTCAGTTACCCCGGTGCTCGTCAATATCATTCTCTATTCGGTAGGCTTTATTCATTGCTTTGTCTGAAAAATGCTGGGAAGTCGTGCGTCAATAAGCTGTTTCTGAACTCTAGTCTTAATCCCTTCACAAATCGATATATCCGTCTCTCTTCTTCCGGTACCAAATGTGGACAATAGCGAGCTAGCTCAGTAAACCTTGCTTTGAATCTTGCGCCACGGTCATTGCTCCTTGCTCTAATTTCAAAAACTCAACTTCCTTCTTATCTCTTGTAACTATTGGAATGAAATGATCTCGAAATTTACGCGTAAAGTTCTCCCAGGTCTGCGGTGTAAGGTTTCGATCCCAGCCGTCCTTCACTACTTGCCACCAATGCTCTGCAGGTCCCTCTAACTTGAAGACTGCGCATCTCACTTTTTGCATCCGTGCTCTCCATCGCTGCGAAAATCTTATTCATACTTTCAAGCCATCTCTCGGCCTTCACCGGATCCGGATCTCCACTAAAACTTGGAGGTGTCATCTTAACGAACTTTTCCAAACCATGCCCATGTCGCCTCCTTGATCTGCTTTGTGCTTGCCCTTGTGTTGTCATATTTTGCAAAAATCCTCGAAACATGTTCATCGTCTCCACATTCGGATTTCCATCACCCCGGCCTTACCAACATTGCCAGAACTCCGATGCTTGATCATCCTCATTTTCAGCCATTGAATAAACTCCCTGCAACAAACACTCGACGTAATTTATCACACACTCTCACTCGGCTAGACTCTACCCGAGAACTCTAACCGAGCTCTGATACCAACTGTGAGGACCCCGACCCGGAACCTACACGTGTTCCGAGTTGGAGCGCCCTCAAACTAACCCGAAAACACTAAACTTTTAAAACTTTACTTTGACTTTCAAACATAAACATTAATAATATAACATTTCAAACTAACTCCACTCTACTCCACATCGGAGGAGGAGATAACTAACTTTGAAAAGTAACAACCTGTTTTAATTACAAAGACTTTAGTTATAACGTACAAACTAAGTTTTATACTCATAAACTCCATAAAGGAATTATACCAAAATACATTCTTTACACCAACCTATACGTACGCTGACAAATCCCAAAATACCACGTACCAACTCCTTTCCGTCCTCACTTGGCCGGTCCGCCTGTCTCAGGATCTAAAACAAGTAAAGGGAGAGGGGTGAGAATAAATCTCAATGAGCTATTATGATATGCAGCAAGATGCCAAACAAAGTGCAACACATAGCATGGTAGCACATAACACACTAGGAAAGCGGTAAACACATTCCGTTACCTTGGTTTACCTTTCCCGTCTGAACAATAAGTCGTATAACTGTGGGTATCAATACTCCACTACATACGTGAATGCATATTCACGGATCCCATACCATGTAACCGAGACAGTTATGCTTATAACTCATCTCAGTGAACTGCTTAGGCATATTCACATCTTATAAAACCCGTTTTCCAGGGAAAATATAAGACATCAGCATTCCTATGAACTGACTGCACATATCCATAGAAGCTGAACCCCGCCCGTGGCCGCAGAGGGGAGAGGTCACAGGTATGATGAATCTTCAATCGGTTAGAGAACAAATCAATAGCGATTGAAATCCATTATACCCCCATTCACATAAAATATCAACACGTTCAAGCACATAATAGATACTTGAAATATGATCCACAAACGGGATAGCAATATAACCACATGGTAAAATATACTCATGCCAATCAATGCCATAATGCAACATTTAAGTAATACACTATGCATAGTATCATCAACAAATATGAATGATAACAAATAAATTCACAAATGGAATAACCATACAACTACATAGTAAACATATCCACACATTGGGATAACATAACAACTTGTCAAATATTCCACACTTGGGGAGCCACATAACACTTGCCAAATAATCCACAAAGGGGATAAACAATATAGTCACATGGTAAAATAGAATATCTGGAAATGATCATTACATATTTAGTTTATAAAACCAATTCCATTTGAGAGATCACCTAAAAATACTCAATTTGGACTCTTGAACCATCCAATTTCGAGTCCGTATGAATTAACTATGATTTATTCAATTTCCACTCAACTTCTAACGTACAATACTACCTGCTGTAACCAAATCAGATTTTTGGGACATAAGGATAACTTCTTTAGCTATGAAACCATCACATTCAGAAAGTACTCAGAAAAACACCCAATTTAGACCCAAGAACCATCCAATTCCGATTTAATATGATTAAGTTATGACCATCACCAGATTGCTAAACGAAGTGCAGTTCGGAATTGAAGTTAGGATTGCTGGGGTCTTGGGCGACCGCCCAAACCTCTTGGGCGACCGCCCAAGAGGGTTTTCAAGGAAATGTGAGTTTACGCCGGCATGGGCGGCCGCTCAGCCCCCTTGGGCGACCGCCCAAGCCTCTGCCCGGCCAAACTTAGGTTTTTAACCCCTTTAACCCTAGTTCTTCCTTCCCTCTACCATTGATTATTCAAGAACACCCAAGAACACCTTCAATTCACCAAATCCCAAACAAACATGTAAACTTCAAAACCAAGTAACCCTAGATTATTTATCACTACTATTTCTACCCATTTCAACCCTTTTAACTCATCTTCATTGAACCCTAACTTCAACAATTTCAAATTCTATCCATTCCTTAAAAATCTAAATCAACTCCCATGAACCACTATCTTTTAAGCCATTAATCCATTTTCTAACTCCAAGAAGATTTCCAAAGCATATAATAACAATCACAACACTAAGAACAACAATAGATAGATTATGAGCACATAGATGAAAGGAGGTCATAACAACTCACCTTTGGGATTGAAATGGAAGGTTGATCTATTTAGCTAGATGAGTTCCTCTAGGCGATCCAACTTCAAAGGTGCTCTTGGACTTGAATTTGGTGAAGAAATTCTTGGCTTCAAGGTTTGGAACTTGGGGCTTCCATGGAGGTTCTCTCTAATTCTCTAGGTTGAAGATGAATGAGAAATGAGGGAGAAGGGAGGGGTAGTAAGAGGAGGTGATGGGAAGAGGACACTTGGCAAGGCATGGAAGAGTAAGAAAGTTGGCCCCTCCTACAACTTAATCCAAGGCTTTCACCCTACTCCCATTAATTTAAAATAAACCTTATCCCATTAATTCATCCTACTCATTTAACCTCCCCACATATTTATCTATTTATTAAATTTCCATTTTGTATCATTTCCCTTAGTTTCTTTATTTAATGTCCAATAAATTCTTATAAGCTCCTTAATTTACTTTTCACCCAATTTATCCTAACTCAAGAATTTAAAGATAAAATTGAACACATAAAGTCAACATAATATTAAAAGCATATAATTAAATATTAAAAATTGAGTGCCTAGGGTTGGGGTCGTCACACTTGACTCCAAGAGATTTTCTTTTCTCAGAGGAGAAATGGGTATGCTTGAACTTAAATAAATTCCATACTTTTTATTTGCTAACTTGTTTGTGAGTTTAGGTTGAAATTCCTATTGAGGATTCAAACCGCCTCTGTTGAAACCGCTTGTACCAAAACCGCAAGCAGTCAAACTGCCTGCATCTAACCGCTAGTGCCAAACCGCTTGATGCAGTCAGACCGCTTGGATCAAACCGCGTTTCAACAAGAGTAAATTCTGTCTATTTATGTCTTATCCTTATTAAAAAAAAAAAACTGTTCAAATTCTTTTTATTTATTTTTTAGTCCTTATTTTGACATAAGGGTAGTTTTGCAAATGTTTTCCCTCGTTTATTTCAAAATTAAGAGCATTTAATGCTAAGGGAACATGAGCATTAAAAACTCTCATGTCAGCCGTCATTGAGAGAGATGCAGGAGGTGAAAGGGTGCAACAGTTGGTATATTTCAATCATTCCTTTCTGAACCAACTGCCTGCCCCCTTCACCCTATATATACCTTGTTTGGTGAAAACCTAAAACCTTTTACCTGTCATCTCTGCACTTGTACTTTCGACCAAACCTTTCTCTCTCTTTCTCTCTCTATAAAAACCTCCATTTTCAAACCTTTTCTTAAAAATGACTTCAACTTCTAAGCGACAAAGAGCCTCCATTGTAGCAAGAGCACCCAAGAAACCTATCTTGGACATGGTAACAATTTCTAACCCTAATTCTTTCAATTTCTGAATCTGCCATTGTTAACCATGAAGAAACTGTTCGTATGCCCTTGTTTCAATTTTCTTCGTTTAATCTTTCATTTCTTACTCATTTTCAATGATTTTTGTTGGGTTATGCTCGGATTCTAACATGGATTCTATATATGTTAACTATTTCATGATCCATCCATGTTTAGAGCATTGATTTTGTGATTTTCAGTTTTTACACTTCGAAAACCCACTTTATGTTCTTAGTGATTATGAATGATTCTGGGTAAAGGTTGCAATTTTAGTGATATATTGTTGATCCCCTTCCCAATGTGATCATTTTGACATGCTATTTGTTCATTTTGGTTAAGTTTTGAAAAATCTCTGTTCTTAGTGTTCATGAATTGTTCTTCGTGTTCATCATGAAACTCATGTGTTTTTCATGAAAATTCATATGTTTTGGATGCCTTGATTCTGAATAATGTTTTCCAACGCATAGAAAATTTTTCAACTTTTTCAAAATTTTGGATTTCATTTGGGTTTGAAACCGCTTGTATGCCAACCGCTTCTACATTCTTGTTTCAAACCGCTTCTTCCTTTCCTAAGCTTAAACCGCATGCTGAACCGCTTGTTCAAATCATTTGAAACCGCATGCTATTTTAAATTCCTTCCTTCATTCCTTTTGAGATTTTACTAAGTATATAGGCTGGAAACCAAGAACTTCCTCTATAAGCACCGCTTGCATTGTGGGATAAATTTGGATTACAATGCCACGTACTTAAGAAATTTATTCTCAAAATCCTCATTATCTTTGTGTATTCATAGTTCACTTGGGGTTTGAAATTCTCAAACTGCACCATTGCTTAAATTGCTTGGTGCCCAAACTGCTTGTGAGCTGTGAATACAAATATGGATCTAACCCTTTAAGTTTTACGTTGTAGGATCCATCTACCTTCCTACCTGGATGGGAAGTGAATGAGGCTGAACTGAAATCAGATGCTCTTGGAAGGGAGCTGTTTAGGAAATTGAGAGTATCTGGCATCCTGCCCCTCTTCACCAAAAAGCAAGACTTCATTGTGCCGTCCTTTGTAGATCAGTTCTATGCTACTGCAAAGCGTAGTAGCAGGATTCTAGAAGAAGGACAAAGAGTTGCCTGCCTTACTGCAGTGATTGAAGGCCTAAAGCTCTCCATTGACTACATCGATATCAGAAGGCTTTTCAAGTTTGTTGTTGGTGGAGCTCCTTTAGAAGTTGATCAAGTAATTCAAGACAATGCAGCTTTAGCAACCGCCAAGGTAGATACCATGGCTAGGAGATACAAGAAGATTCCTAGAAAGGGTTTTGGTGAGCTGATGAGCCACATAGGTCATCTGGTTGGGAGAACAGTTTGTGGTAAGACAGGGAACCACAACAACTTTACATCCCAACAATGGATGTTTTGTTCTGCTATCTTTATGGAGGTCAAGCTGCACTGGCCAAAAATCCTCTACATGGAAATAAGAGATAGTGTTGAGACCTATCAGTCAAAGAAGAAAGGTGAAGATCAGAGGTGGAGACCTTTTTGCAGAATCCTAACTGCACTTCTAATGGATTTTGAACATCTGTATGAGATTGTCAACAAGAATCCAGAGTTGATGGTGGATTGTTCTGATGATTCACTGGGACTGCTTGCATGCCACTCCTTCAGGTATGCTAATGGAGATGCATTATACAAATCCTTGTATGATGCAGATACTTATCCAAGGAAGGAGCCCTATGAGTTGAGAGATCCCACAACTGCTCCTCAAGCAAAAGGTGCCAAGCGGTCCAGGAAGCCAAGTGTTAGGGCTGAACCGCTTGCAAAGAAGACCAAGACCGCTCCATCAACCGAACCGCCTACAGTTGATTTGGAGCTGGTCCTAGTAAGAAGAAGAAGCAGAAGAAGCAGTCTGAACCAATGCATTTGGTTGATGAGGATGAAGAAGAGGAAGAAGACCCAAGTATTCCAAACTTGGTGGCTAGAGCCAAAAAGGCTAGGGATGAGATGGCTGGGTTAACTGTTGAAGAACAGATGAAGGTTCTTCAGGATTAGATTGACAGATTGGCAAAGGAACAGGCTGAAAAATATCAAGCCAAGGGCAAATCCACAGCAGATGGAACCGCCTCTCATCAAGAACCGCCTCCTGAAAACCAACCGCCCCCAACCTCTCATACAACCCCTGACCAATAACCAGTTCAATCCCCCACTCACTTCCCAGTCCAATCCCCCAACAAATCACCTTCCAAATCTCCTTTCAAATCCAAATCCAAATCCAAAACTCCTTCCCCTATCAAAACCGCACCAATTCAGGGGGAGAAACCTAAGAGAAGGAAGATGATGGCCAGAAAGAAAACCCCCAGAAAAACCAAACCTGTCCAACCCTCTCCTTCACCACCTAGAAATTCCCTCCCTCCAACTCCTCAAAATTCCCCTCCACTTTCTCCTCAAAACTCTCTTTCCCCCAGAAAATCCCTTTCACCCTTATCTTCTCAATCCCAAAATAACTCACCCCAACATTCCTATTCCATAAACTCCCAACATTCAAATCAAACCCCAACACAATCTCATGCCTATCAACAATGGCAATCCAAGCCCTCTGCTGGACATGCCACATCCAAATCCATCAGAGAAGATCCAGCCCCTCCAAATTCCCCTAACCAAAACCGCTCCCATTCACCTACACCTAACCGCTCCAGATCAAACTCTCCTGCCAAATCCTTAACCCCTCAAAATTCCCCACTAAGACAACAATCCCCTCCTCCAAATATTCCTCCCCAATCCCAAACCGCTCCTGAAACCACCCAATACCAACCGCCTCCAACCTTTCAAACTGCTTCAACCACAATCGCTCCTCCCTCTGAATATTCCCAAATCCTCCAAACCCTTAACCTGATACAAGGCCAGTTGGTTATCAACCAAGGCCATGTCATCTCTCTGACCGCCTCCAATGCTTCCCTCATTAAATCCAACCGCACTCTCCAAGCCAAGGTAGAATCTCAATCCCTTGAGATGGCAGCTATTAAATCCTCTTTGCTTGATGCCATTAAGGGGGAGAGATCTACAGCAATTCTAACCGCCCCATCCTCCTCAACCACTCCTGACAGCCAAATCGCTTCTCTCATCAAAGCTGCTGTTGAAGAAGGAATGTCCAAAGCCCTAGGAGATAAGGCATCAGTTGCTGACTTGGACAAAATCTTAAGTGATCTCAGAGATAAGATCTGCAATTCCTTGGAAAAGGATTTTGGAGAGTTGGGCTCAAAATTCCTTGACTTCTTGAACTCCAGACCGCAGATGTCTCAAATAGTCCAAACCGCCTTGAACTCTCTTCGTGAAGAAGTACTGGAACAAATTGATGTATTCAAGGTGGACTCCAAGGTAAATCTGGATTGTGTGGGAGATGCTTCTATGGCTAAGTTGAAAGAGATTCAAGATGAGTTTAATAGCCGCCTGGATAACCTGAAGACTGGATTCAACTCCAAGATTGAAGCTGAAATTCACAACCTGAAATCCTCTCTGAAGGTTACCATTAATCTTGAATCAATGGAGCAAGCCATTCAAACCCAAACCGCTGCTGTTCAGGAGGAAGTACATACCATTTTCAATTCTCTATACTCTTCCCTCCATGTGCAGCTGGATACTATCAGAGATAATTTGGTTGCTAACACCAAAGCGGTTGGAGTTACAAATTCTACTTCTGCCCATTCTGTTAATGCCTTGAAGAAGCTAGAGTCAACCCTCACCAGAACCGCAGAGGAAGTGAGAAGATTAAGGAAAGCGTTTGAGCTAAATCAATCTAGAGCTGGGACCAGTGGAGCAGAACATGAAGTCAACAAGCCGCCCCAGCAATAACCGCTTCTCCTTTATTGTTTTTGAACCGCTTGTGTAAGTTGGACCGCACTCACATTGTATTTTTCTTTGTCCAACTTATTCTGTTTTTGCTTTTGTAACCTTGTAATTTTCTTTCATTCCTGTTTTGTAATCACTTGAGGAATTAATGAAAATTGCATCATGGTTCCAAAACCTTGTTCATATCAAACTGCTTGTTTGTAGAACAATGAAACCGCTTATGGTCTTAAACCTCATTCAAATATTTTTTAACTTAAAAATCATTTATTTGAATTGATGTTTAAACATTCAGTTTAAACTGCACTTTATACTTAAACTCATATTTTTCAAGTGCACTGAATGCATTTCTATACTTTTCATTTTGTAAGTTTTTTTTTCAATCTTTCAATAGTATAGAAACCTATAGCTTAAGCTAGTGTGTGCATTGACTTGGGACATGACTTACCATGATTATTCCTATGGACATGTTTTTACCAAAGTACAATGTTTGCTTTTGCTGTAGTAGGTAATGGCATCAATCAAATAGGGGGAGATTGTTGGGTATGCATATTTTAACCCTCCTATTTTGTATTAGATTTGATTGATACCATAACCTCCTGTCTATTTTACGGACTTTAGGACCCTATGTAATGAAGCTTAGACTTCAATTTTTTAGCTAAGTCCATTTTATAGAATAGGTTAAATTTAGGCTTGAAGACTAGCACAAGACTCATTGGATTTAAGGATTGCAGATTCAAGTGTTTCAGAACCGCCTCATAGAACCGCTTGGCAGAACCGCTTCTAACTAACTGCCTTGTGAATTCCTTAGTCTGGAATCGCTTGAACTCCAATGTGCAAACCGTACATATGGAAATCCTCTTCTGGTGGAACCGCTTGCACTTGGAACCGCTCCTCACCAGAACCGCCCCAATGATTGGCTACTTGAAGTGAACCTCATTGACCGTTGGAATCCACGTCAGCAATATCAAATGTCAACCACCATATCTTGTCACGTGACTACTTTTTAGACAAGATATACAAGGATCTTGAAAAGGTGACAGGTGTCCAAACCTCATTGCTTGCAGCTGGAGCTTGATCAGCTTTTCCTGCAACAACAGTTCCAAAGGACAAAAGTGGTTGCTGTGGACCAATGGGAATGCATCAAGTACTGTCCTTACAACAGCTGTGTCCAACGGCTATATTCCTGATACTTGGGTATAAATACCCCCAACCTTCATCATTTGAAGATTGCTTGAAACTTGAGAAATTTCTGTGAGTTCATAAGAAGTTGAAGCTCTGCCCAGAAATTCTAAGTCCTTTGAATCTTCATCTTCAACATTCAAGAAATACTTTCCCATCCCAGAAATCAAGCCTTATACACATCAAGAATCATTGTGCTCTATATCTCAAAGATTTAAAGAGCCTTGATCTTGAACACACACACACACCTCACTTGTTTAATCACTTAGATTATTCATTTGAAATACACTGGTTATAGTATTAGGATTTGTTCTTCATAGAAAAGATTTTAGATCTGAGTATTACTCATTGTACTTTGTAATCTCTCATACTCAATATAAAATCTCTCTTAGAAATTCAAGACTAACCATCTTGGTAGTGGACGTAGATCGTTTATCGATTGAACCACTCCAAATATTATGTTCTTACTTTCTGCATTTATATTTCTTGTGCTTACTGATTATCTATCTTTATCTCTGTTTGATCTTTATATAGATATCCATTATTGTGAAATTGTGTTTGGAGTTAACATTTTCAAACCTCACTTTCAGTTTTACAACTGCTCAGAAAATTGCACTAAAACCGCTTATCAAAACCGCCTCTCCAAAACCGCTTGTATCTTCAAATATTTCGTTGTGCATTTTACAACTCTACTTGCAGTTTCTTACACACTGCAAGAGGTTTTGTAAGCTTAGAGGTTTAGTTTTAAATCGAGGGCAAAAAATTTGAAACAACTATTCACCCCCCCTCTAGCTGTATTTTCACCCTTGTTGCCACCTTTGGGACCAACAAAATGCAAAAGCATATGATACTCCAATGGCCACCAACAATAAGCTAGATAAGAATCTAAAAGGTAAGAAGGCTAATCAGACCTTATATCGAGGTATGATTGGCTCATTACTTTATTTAACTGCTAGTAGGCCAGATATTATATTTAGTGTCTGTGTATGTGCTTGCTATCAAGCTGATCCTAGAGAAGCACATTTGATTGCAGTCAAGCGTATAATTCGCTATCTCTCTTGAACAACTAACATTGGACTTTGGTATTCCAAATATTCAAATTTTGATCTCGTAGGTTATTCAGATGCAGATTATGCAGCTTGCAATATTGACAGGAAAAGCACTAGTGGGACTTGTCATTTTTTTTGGAATAAACTAGTTTCTTGGGCCAGCAAGAAGCAAACATCAGTTTCAGTGTCAACCACAGAGGCTGAGTATATTGTTGCTGGTAGTTTTTGCTGTCAAATTCTTTGGATGAAGCAGCAGTTGGTGGACTTTGGAATTGAAGAGGGAAACTGTCCAATCATGTGTGACAACACTTCAACAATTTCAGTCTCCAACAACCCTGTCATGCACTCCAAGACCAAGCATATAGATATCAAGTATCATTTCCTCAAAGAACATGTGGAAAAGAGGAATATCCATCTAGAGTATGTGGGGACAGAATAGTTGATATCCTCACCAAAGCTCTGGACTCCAAGAGGTTTTCTTTCCTCAGATGAGAAATGGGTATGCTTGAACTTAAATGAGTCCATAATTTTTATTAGCTAACTTGTGTGTTAAGTATGTGGAATTTAGGTTGAAATTCCTGTTGAGATTTCAAATCTCACCCCTGTTGAAACCGCGTGACCAAAACCGCATGCTGTCAACCACTTGCAGCCAACCGCCAATTTCAAACCGCTTGCTGCAACTGACCGCTTGGATATAAACCGCGTTTCAACTTAAAGTAATCTCTGTTAATTTCTTATCCTTATTTTAAAAAAAAAAAACTGTTCAAATTCTTTTATTTATTTTTTGGTCCTTATTTTGATATAAGGGTATTTTTGCAAATGTTTTTCTACGTTATTTTAAAATTTGAATGCATTTAATGCAAAGGGGACATGAGCATTAAAAACCCTCATGTCAGTCGTCATTGGGTACAGTGCAGAAGGTGAAAGGGTACAACAAAATGAAGCAATCATCATTCTTTTCTGATCACCTGCCTACCCCTTCACCTATATATACCCTGTTTAGTGTAACTGCCCATTCTTTACCTGTCAAATTCTGCAAACGTACCCTCTTTCCTACCAAATCACTTTCTCTCTCTATACTTCTCTCTTAAAACCATCATTTTCAAAACCTTAAAATTTTTAATGGCCTCCAAAAGGCAAAGACCATCAACTGTAGCAAGAGCTCCCAAGAAACCAGCCTTAGATTTGGTACAAATCTCTAACTTCAAACTTATAATTTCTGCAGATTGCCATTGTTGAACAGAAACTGTTCGTATGCCTTATTTCTGATTTTGGTTGATTTTGATCTTGTTTCTTACTCATTTCTTGTAATAATTGTTGGGTTTTGCTCGAATTTAGGCATGGATTCAATATATGTCAGTGTTCTAAAAGACCCCGCCTAAGGGCGCCTAGGCCCCGCCTAGGCGCTAGGCTCCTCTCTAACGCCTAGTTCTAATCCCCGCCTAGGTCCCGACTAATCTCGACTAATCCCGACTAGTCCCCGCCTAGGCGCTAGGCCCAGCTCTTCCGCCTAGCATCCACCTAGCGCTTTTGGATATATGTTGTTTATTTCATGATCCATCCATGTTTGAGTCACTGATTTTGATTTTCAGTTCTAACTTTTCAAAAACCCATTTCTGTGTTCTTCAAGTTTCTTGATGATTCTGGGTACAAGTTGTTATTTTGATGATATATTGTTAGTCTACAACTTGTTAGGATCATTTTGATATGCTATTTGTCCAATTTTGGTTAAGTTTTTGATTACCTTTGTTCTTCATGTTCATACTGTTCTTCGTGTTCTTCATGAAGTTCATATGCTTTTCAGAAAAGTTCTTATATTTTGGTTTCACTAATTCTCTTTCATGTTTTTCATACTTAGAAAATTTTGGATTTTATTTTGCATCTTGAACCGCTTCTCTCTTTCAAATCGCATGCTTCCATGTTTGAAATCGCTGAGTGTTAAACCGCTTATCTTATAGGTTTTTAAACCGCATGCTCTTCTAACCCGCTTGTTCTTTTAAAAGCAAAACTGCATGTTGGAACCGCTTTTTCAAAACCTTTTGAAACCGCATGCTGTTCAATCCCTTCCTTTATTATTGAGATTTTACTTAGTATATAGGCTGGAAACCAAGACCTTCCCCAACAGGCACTTCTTGGAAGTGTGGGATAAGTTTGGATTACAATGCCACGTACTAGTAATATTGTTCTCAAATTTTCAGGGTTGTTTTTCCTAGGATTCATAGTTCACTTGGGGTTTGAAGTATTTCACTTCTTAAAACCGCACCATTGCTAACCGCATGGGTGCTCAAACCGCTTGTGAACTGTGAATACAAAAATGGATCTAACTTTTGATGTTTTTCCTTGTAGGATCCTAACACCTTCCTGCCAGGGTGGGAAGTTAATGAGCTGGAATTAAGACATGATGCCCTTGGAAGGGAGTTGCTGAGAAAGCTGAAGGCATCTGGGATCCTGCCCCTCTTCACCAAGAAGCAGACCTACATCATCCCATCTTTCGTTGACCAATTATATTCAACCGCCAAGCTTGAAGTCAGATAAATAGAAGATGGCCCAAAAGTTTCCTGCCTCATTACTGAAGTGGAAGGCCTAAAGCTCTCTATTGATTACATCGATATCAGAAGCGCCTACAACTTCAGAGTTCCCCAAGCTCCTGAGTCTGTTGACCAAGTGATTCAGGATGCTGCTGCTATGGCTACTGCTAAAGTTTCTTCCATGGTGGGTCAGTACAAGAAGATCCCTAGGAAAGGGTTTGGTGAGCTGATGAGCCATCTAGGCTATCTGGTGGGAAAATCAGTTTGTGGGAAGAGTGGCAATCATAATAACTTTACATCCCAACAATGGATGTATTGTTCTGCCATCTATAACGAAATCAAGCTGCATTGGCCAAGGATTTTGTTCAGAGAGATCTGTGATAGTGTGCAGACCTATCAATCCAAGGAAAAAGGTGTTGAGCAGAGATGGAGACCATTCTGCAGGATTCTGACCGCTCTTCTTCTCAATTATGATCATCTTGAGGGGCTCAGAAAAGCTAACCCTGAGCTGATGGTGGATTTTGGAACTGAAGAATCTCTGGGATTCCTAGTGTGCCATAATTTCAGGTATGCTAATGGAGATGCCCTCTACAAATCTCTCTATGATGCTGGCACATACCCTAAGAGAGAAGAGTATGTGGCCATGAATCCTGAAACCGCAACTCAGGCGGTCAGGAAAGCTGTTCAAAGAGGAAGAAGGCCAAGGGCCCAGGCTGAACCGCCTTTGAAGAGATCTAGAACCGCTCCTGCTTCAAAACTACCTGTTGCTGATCAAGCTGGTCCCAGTAGACCCATGAAGCAGAAGAAGCCACTGAACTTAGTGGATGAAGATGATGGAGAAGAAGAAGATCCTAGCATCCCAGATTTGGTTGCTAGAGTCAAGAAGGCTAAGGATGATACTGCAGATTTGACTCCTGAGGAACTGATGCAGTTCTACAAGGACAAATTGGATAGATTGGAAGCAAATGCCAAAGGAAAGTCAATCACTGAGTCAACAGCACCCCAACATCAACCGCCCATGATAATACCCAATTCCAAACCCCTCCACTTTTCCAAACCGCTTCCACCTCAACCGCCCCCCAACAGATTACTCCCAAATTCTCTCCACCTTAAACCTTATCCAAGGCCAACTCCTCATCAACCAAGGACACATTATCAAGCTAACCGCTTCTAATGCCTCCCTTGAAGCCTCAAACACGTCCCTAACCGAATCCAACCGCGCTCTTCTAGCCAAGGTTGATTCTCAATCCCTTGAAATGGCTTCCCTTAAATCCTATTTGCTTGATGCCATTAAGGGGGAGAGATCAACAACCCCTGTATCCACTTTTGCTGATCAAACCGCCTCTGTAGTCAAAACTAATGCTGAGAACTGCTTCAATGCATTCCAGCAATCACTTGAGGATGGTATGATCAAAGCCTTGGGAGATAAGGCCTCCATTGCTGAGCTAAATAAGATTCTCACTGAGCTTGTAAAGAGCATTTGCAAAGCCTTAGAGACTGATCTTGGCCTGTACTGTGTTTCTGAAATCTCTCAAACAGCAGTAGTCCAGGAGGAAATCCATACCAACTTCAATTCTCTCTATTCCTCCATCCATGTACAACTTGACGATATTAAGGAAACTCTTGTTGATAACACCAAAGCGGTTGGTTCTAACAACTCTACAACTGCTCACTCTGTCAATGCCTTAAGAGCTGTGGAAACTACTCTAACCCGGACCGCTGAAGAAGTCAGAAGGATGAGGAAAGCAATGGCCACTGATCAATCCGCCCATGCTGGACTGCGCCAAGCTGAGCATGAAGTGAACAAGCCGCACCAGCAACCGCGTCAGCAATAGAACCGCTTCTTTGTAATTTTCTTTTGTTGAACTCTTATTTTTGCTTAAGTTGGACCACTTTCTTTGTATTTCTTTTGTCCAACTTTTTTTGTTTTTGTAACCATGTATTTTGCTTTCCTACCCTTGTAAAATGTAACTTCAAAGGTAGTAATGAAAAATGCATCACTGGTTCCAAAACCTTGTTCATATCAAACTGCTTGTTTGTAGAACAATGAAACCACAATGGTTTAAAACCTCATTCAAATATTTTCTAACTTAAAATCATATTTTTGAAATGAAGTTTAAACATTCAGTTTAAACCGCACTTTAAACATTCAGTTTAAACCGCACTTTAAACTTAAACTCATATTTTTTCAAGTGCACTGAATGCATTTCTATACTTTCAAGTTGTAAGTTTTTCAATCTTTCAATAGTATAGAAATCTATATCTTAAGCTAGTGTGTGCATTGACTTGGAACATGATTTACCATGTTAATTCTTATGGACATGTTTTTACCAAGTACAATGTTTGCTTTTGTTATAGTAGATAATGGCATCAATCAAATAGGGGGAGATTGTTGGGTATGCCTACTTTAACCCTCCTAGATTTAGATTAGATTTGATTGATACCATAACCTCATCTCTATTTTAAGGACTTTAGGCCCATATGTAATGAAGCTTAGACTTCAATTTTTTAGCTAAGTCCATTTTATAGAATAGGATAAATTAGGCTTGAAGACTGGCACAAGACTCATTGGATATGAGGATGCAGTTCAAAGGTTTCAGACCGCTTCATCAAAACCGCCTAGCAAACCGCTCCAAGCTAACTGCTTTGTGGAATCCTTTATCTGAAACCGCTCATGAACTCTTGTGTGCAAACCGCGTTAGTGAACCACACATGCAAACTGCATTGCAGTCCCAATCTTGAGACCGCACATATGGAACCTCCTCTCTGGTGAAACCGCACTTATCCAACCGCTTGAACACCAGACCGCTCTAATGATTGAAGACTTAAAGTGAACCACATTTGACCGTTGAAATCCACGTCATCAATATCAAATGTCAACCACCATATCTTGTCACGTGACCAAGTGTCAGTCAAGATCTGCAAAGATCTTGAAAAGGTGACAGATGTCCTAACTACCTTAATTGCAGCTGATGCCTGCTCAGCTTTACCTGCAACTGCTTTACCAAAGGACAAAAATGGATATTGTGGACCAATGGGAAAGCACCAGTACAGTCCTTACAATAGGGATGGTCAAAACCGGTTCCGGGCCCGGTTCCGATTTGAAATCGCCGGTTCCGATTTGGCAAAAGGGTAAACCTTAACCGACCCTTGCTTACCCCAGATCCGGTTCCGATTATCACAATCCGGTTCCGGTAAGGTTTCGGTTCCAGTCAATAATGAATAAAGAAGCTAAAAATTATTGAAAAACAAGGAATTTTCGGTCTGGTTCCAGTTCCGATTCGCTTCACCATTTATGTGAACCTTAACCGGCCCTTATCCAAAATGGTTCCGGTTACCCCGGTTCCGATTTTCGTGGCGGTTCATGGCGGTTCTGGGCTTTTTGGGTCCGGTTCCGGTTTTCTGGTTTCGGTCCGGTTTGGCTATCCCTACCTTGCAACAGTTGTGTCCAACGGCTAGTTCCTTGGTGCTTGGGTATAAATACCCCTAGTCTTCAACACTTGAAGATTGCTTGAGAAATTGATTTGCTGTGAGTTCATACGAAGTTGAAGCTCTGCCCAGAAAATTTTCAGTCCTTTGAATCTTCATCTTCTACCTTCAAGAAAAATTTCCAGCCCAGAAATCAAGCCTTATACACATCAAGAATCATTGAGCTCTACATCTCTTAGATTCAAAGAGCCTTGATCTTGTATACACACACACACCTCACTTGTTTAATCACATAGATTATTCATTTGAGATACACCGGTTATAGTCTAGGATTTGTTCTTCATAGAAAAGATTTTAGATCTGAGTATTACTCATTGTACTTTGTAATCTCTCATACTTAATATAAAATCTATCTCTTAGAAAATCCAAGACTAACCAACTTGGTAGTGGACGTAGATCATTTACGATTGAACTACTCAAAATATTTTGTTCTTACATTTCTGCATTTATTATTTACTGTGCTTACTAATTATTTATCTTTATCTCTGTTTGATCTTATTTACAGTTATCCATAATTGTGAATTGTGTTTGGAGTTAACTTTGTCAAACCTCATTTTCAGTTTTATAACCGTTCATAAAACCGCTTATCAAAACCGCACCTCAAACCGCTTTGTATACTCAAATATTCCGCTGTGCATTTTGCAACTCTACTTGCAGTTTCTTACACACTGAAATCAGTTTTGTAAGCAAGAGGTTCAGTTTTCAAAAGAGGGCAAAAAATTTGTAACAGCTATTCACCCCCCCCTCTAGCTGTTTTTCACCCTTGTTGCCACCTTTGATACCAACATGTTGTAAACCGTATGGTATATAAATGCTTGAGTGGGATATGGAAGGAGATGAGCATTGAGGAGTGTGCTATCATTCTGACCAGGTGGGGCTTGAAATTTAGCGAACTAGATTTGCCTGTAGGTGAGAACTTAGGTGGTTTAGAAGAAAAGGACCAAAATATCGTCTGTTTCCACCTTTTTCACGAGCTGCTAGACCACTTGGCCTTGTTTTACATTAGCGGACCAAATAAACCTTCCTTCCTTTGAAATAGACAAGGATTTCCAAGGGAATCTAGGTCGCCCCTAGGTAGGCAGCTTGAGTCTATAACTAGGACTGATTCCCCTGTTTCTTCGTGTTCTACAGATATGTCGACCGAGTCTGCAGCGAGCTCTTCCTCGGGCAGAATCGTGGATGCTTTTTGCTCGACCGTTGTTTCATGTCGGAATGAAAGGGGTTACGTGCCTCCAAAACCAGTCGGGGGAAAGAACAATTCTCAATCGAGGCTGGATATTCTATTCTAGCTGGTCAATGTTTGACACCCCATTAGGTTCCATTACAAATTTCCATTAATTAAAATATTATCTATTCACCCACCAAGTTTCTTCCCAAGGGTGCGCTTTCGAGTTTTAAAAATGAGAGAAAGAAAAGGAAATGAGAGAAAATCTAATATATTTTCCTTCCTAAAGTTGCTCCCGAGTTTTTTTAGGAAAGAAGTGGGAGGAAAAGGAAGGAAATTTTTAAAAATTTTCCCTCCCATACAATCCTCCCAAAATTGGGAGGAATTGAAAGAAAAGAAAATCTTATAAAATAATTTTATTTGTTAAACATATTTTACCCCTCAAGTATAACTCTTTCTCTTCCTTCATTAAGGGTACAAGTGTAACTCATATTTTTTCTTCTTTTTCCTCCATAAACTCAAAAGCACTTCAAAAGGTTATTGAATTTCCTCTCCTCCTCTTCTTTCCTTTCCCCTTCTTTCCCCTCTCTTTCTCTTCTCTCCTTCAAAAACTCTGGAGCGGACCCTAAATGAAATGCTCCTCCTGTTCCAGATGTTTTTTTTTAGTTTGTCCTGAAGTGAAGTAAGATTCTTAGTAATTTGTTTTATTTATAAAATAAATAATTAGATCCACTTGCTACACTCACAATAGCAATTCATTTTTAATTTTCCATCAATTTTTTTAATTGTATTTTGTATACTCATAATACTTACTTTTTCTTTAAAATTGTATATATAGTAAAAATAAGAACCTTATTACTGCAGCGCGGAGGGAGTATGTTTTTCCCATTACAACTTTGCAACGTGAACGCAAAAATTTCATAATCATGTGAGCACCCAAGTTACCCAGACAATTTGTAATAATTTTGAATTTGCCAAATCACAAATTAATTGTTTACAAAATACAGCTATATATTTTTAATTAATATTCATCTTTTCACCTTCTGACGTATGATAAAGCTAAAAAAAAAACTATCATGATAATTTTAATCATAAAATCGCTAATTTTAAAGCCATTACAAATTCCATTTTTCTAATTTTAAAAGAAATAATTTTCTTGAAGACTTTATTTATTTTAGCATTATTCCTTATTTTCTTGGTAGTTTATTTTTTTTCAAGCATCAACTCTTTTATCGGAAGAGTAATTGATAACGTACCAGCCGGGTCTTAATGCATTATAATATAAACCAAGTCGGCACAAATTTGAACGGTGAATTTCGTGTCCGACCGCTCAGACGTGTCAAAGGTCTTCCATACCCTAGGATTCTCATAATCCTTCTATTTTCTTAAATTGTGGTCTTTGCAAAGTTGGTACCAAACATAAACCATAAACCGACAATTTTTATTTGGTTAAATTAATGCCCAATTTTCATATTTTGTTCAAATTTTTTGAATCCTCCTTTTCTCGGCCTCTTGACTTGAGACATCGTAAAAAATAAAATCTCAATTCACATTTTACTGGTAGTAGTCGTCTAAATTTTATCATTATTTGTTCTCTTTTTTCGAATTAGTAAGATTTATATTAATTTACTTTGATGTATACTCAGCTATAAGTTTTATGTTTCAAAATGATCTTTTTATAGGAAATTGTAAATTAGTTTAATTACCCTAAATATTAAATATTTAAAAAATTAAATTAATCTAATATTGGTGTTTAAATATTTTAATAATTTAACCTCATTTTTATTTTTTATGATTATTCCCTTCTTTGAGAAAAAGCAAACAAACAAAAAAAAAATAAAGAAATTTTAAATTCATCATCTTCACTATATAACGCTCACTAGTTTCTACTCACTCAAAAAAAATCTCAAATTCCTCTGCAATGGCCAACTTTCTCTTTCCTCATCTCCCTACTCACAATCCCGACCACCGGCGCCGACGACTACAGCTACATCAAATCCCTAAACCCCAAATCCCTAAAGCTCCTCAAAGAGAAGCTCAGCCACTTCCGCTTCTACTGGCACGACATCTACAGCGGCAAAAACCCCACCGCCGTCCCAATCATCCAATCTCCGACCAACGGATCCCTCTCCGGATTCGGCCAAGTAAGCATGATCGACGACCCACTAACGGAAAACCCCGAATTGAGCTCGAAATTGATCGGACGAGCCCAAGGGTTTTACGGATCGGCGCGCCAGGAAGAAATAGGGTTGTTAATGGCGATGAATTTCGCGTTCAAGGAAGGAAAGTAAAATGGGAATACATTAACGGTGTTGGGACGAAATCCGGTGTTAAATAAGGTGAGAGAGATGCCGGTGATCGGAGGGAGCGGGCTTTTCCGGTTTGCCAGAGGTATGTTCACGCTAGTACGCATAGTTTTGATTTGAAAACCGGCGATGCTGTTGTGGAATATAATGTTTATGTATTGCATTATTGAGGAACGGATCTCGAGCCAATGGAGTACACAGTGGTTCGATTCACACTTAATCTCATCGGCTTATTTCGATCTTTATATTTTATATTTATGATTCACGTTCATAAACTATTTTTAGGGTACTTAACATAATTGGGCTTCTGTCCGAACGGCATCTTGAACATCTATAAGTGTACTTTCGGGAGATTTTAGTTTGATAATCCTGCCGGCTAGAATTGAAATTACCTGGTTAGGAATCAAACAAAAAAAACATAAATCGTGCATCTCCTCCCTTCATTTACTTCGATATCATCATCGAATATCATCACCTGATCGACGCATCCCGATTTTTATGGCATCAAGTTGTGCGCTACACTGGCCCCAATTCCATATTATTGAGTTTTTTTTGTCCCTTTTATTTTATTTGAGGTTTGTGTTTTGGATATTTTATTTGAGGTTTGTGTTTTGGAGCATTGCGAGTTCGCAACCATGATGGAGTCTTTGTAGTTATCTTATTCTGGTCATTTGATGTGAAATTGGTACCGGAAGCTGTGGAGTATATATTTTTTTTCTTTTTCTTTTATCTTCAAAACGCGTTAGCTAAATTGGCAATAAGAAAATTGAGTTACTGTTACATAAATGGACATCAAAGACTCTTCCAATACATGAAACCAAGTTATTTGGCAAGACAACTTTTTGGCAGAGCCTTTCGGGTTCTGGACAACATCATTTCCCATCATAAACGATAACCATCCATCCGCTTCTACGAATTAACTGGCTTGCCATTTAATTTTGGGAACGGGTCTTACTTGCTCAGAACTACCACTTTGCTCTTATGCGCAAAGTAGCCTTTCATAAGATTCTTGTATAGCAAGAATCCCACTATGGGTCTCAGTAGAAATTAGGGGAGGAGAGACACGTACAGCAAGAATCCCACTACGGGTTCTCGGTTGACTGGAGAAAAGATCTAAACTAGGCTCTTACCCTGTCTATTCTCTGTTCTTCTTTTTTCTTTTTCGTGTGTGTGTGTGTTCTCTCATTCCTCTTAGTTGATCTTTATTTCATTTTTAGTTTTTTTTTTTTCATAGGGGAACATAATATCATTATTAGGACTGAAGAGTTGCTCTTTTATCAATACCATAGGTCTCATCAGCAACTTTCTGAGACCAGACATTTTTTATGCTGCAATTTCTTACCAAATTCTTTTGTGTGTGCTTGCGTCTGGTGCCTCATTTGAAAAACAAAAATATTTTCATATCTGGCCGTTATAACCAAGAGCATTTTAGAATGAGATTCAAAAGTAAGCGTTCCAAAAAAACTGCATTCCAGACCTCTTTTTGAATGCTTGGTTTGTATTTAGCTTTACCTTTTGTTCCAATATGGTGCCATCGTTTTAAGAACAATTATGTGCCTGACATATACCTCTGTCTTCTTGTTTAATCATGTGTAATTGTATTTACAATGTTGTTAACCATTTACCAGAAAACTCTGCAAATGAGCTATCCATCACTGTCCTTTCTACAAAGTATGAACAAAAGCAGGTTTAAAAACTACAATTTATTTAACATTTCAATCCACCTGTTTCAGAATGCTACGGACAGAAAGGAAGAGCTACCACAAAAACCATTAGAGGTTAAGGTGGAGAACGAGCTACCACGTCCTAATAATCAAGTGGGACCCATTCTATCTCAAGAAGCTTCCTCTTCCTTTATGTCCTCAGAAGCAGCTGTTGCGGAGAATAAGTCAGTCCAATCAAGGGTGGCAAATGATCAAGATGAAAAACCTGAGAAGCCGAGTCCTGTGGACAAAACTGATGCAAAGGAAAAAAGTGAAAGGAAGGAAATAACTAATATTAGTATGAGTCAAACTCCTCACGTACAACAAAACTGATATTTCCATAAGATTGAAAGAATCCCCGGAGGAGATAAAGCTTCATAAGTCAGAAGACGCTGAAAAGACCAAATCAGTTTTTCCCAAGGTATCAGATGAAAATAAGAGATTGCAAAAAGCTCCTTGCAATATAAGGAAGATGATTAGGGCTTTCGAAAGTAGTTTGGTTCAGGTATCTACCGTGCTAAATGTTGTTGTGCAACTCTCTCACACATATAATGGATTCTAGGGACTTCTTTTTGTTATTCTGAAAGCAAAACACTTTATCAAAAATAAATATTGCTTACATTCTTTTATAGTCTTTTTTAATTAATTAATCACTTCATAGTTTATTGTCTTAAGATAGGGTATTGGATTATATTCAGGTGCACGGACCTACTACGAAGTCAATGCCAGAAAAGTCACAATCTAACAGGTTTGGAATGGTACGTCTGTTGAAGGATCAAGTTTTTAAAGGTTCTAGTGAAATGTCAGAGTCAAGTTCAGGAAGGCTTGAGAATCCAGCAGTGTTGAGCTTAGGAAGGCTCAAGAATTCTTTTAGTGCAGGGGACTTGCAAAGAATCCCAGCAAATATATTGAAAAAAGGAGAACCGACCAGTTTTCAAAAGGATTTTGGTGGTTTAAAATCTTCTCAAGCTGTTGAGCAGTTCAAAGGGTCAAGTGCAAAAGAATCTCAGCAAAAAGAGACGGACACAATTTTTGTGAAAGAGCTTAGACAGGCTCAGAGAGATATTATTCGAAAGAAAATTGAAAAGTCACTTGGAGATACAAAGAGGCTACTATCAGCTACGGAAGAAGCAACATTTTCGGGAAGAAAGGAGGAAGAAATAAATTCTGCCGAAAATTTGGTGACAAGGAGTGAACTAAAATCAGCTCCCACAGAAATTATTGAAAAGGAAATGGAGAAATACAAATTACCATCACCATTAGAAGAAGCCACAGTTTCAGGACGAACAAGCCAGGAGAAAGATTCTGCTGGAACTTCAATTGTAGAGAATGTGTTTGGATCAAATAAAGACGTAAATACGAATGAGTTGGATACATCAGATTCCATTACGAATAATGAAGATATTAATACGAATGAGTTGGCCACATCAGATTTAATGGGACCATCAACCTTAAAAGCTGCTAGGGTACCGGGGAATGTTCATGAAGTAGGAGAGAGATTCTTGTGAAACTTCATTTGTAAAGCAGGAAATCGGATCATCTATAAAAGAAAGTAATAGAAAGGGAACGGAGATATCACCTAGAGATTTAGAAGCTGGTGCACTTTCGGGAACATTCGGTGTACAAGAGGATTCTAGTTGAAAATTAATCGTAGAGGACAGAGAAAAGAGAATTTCTTCGACTAAAATTTCTAATGAGATTAAAATTTGAGGGGTTTAAAGGATGATCTCGAGTACTTTCCCAGGGAAAGAAACTCTTTAGGAGCTTGCGTTGTTGGAGAAAAGAGCGATCGAAGAAAGAAGATTCCTATTGAACCAGAAAATATTGGAAAGGTAAGCTACGATTGTTTGGAATGAATATTTTACTTGTAGCACAGCCCTTTTCTTTTTCCTTAGATGTGTTACAATGTACTCCCTTTGAAATGATCTTCCCACTTTTATTGTTGTTAATACGAAGGTACTTTGAGCAATAAATTTAGGTTAAAATAATTGTCCTAATGAAAATTTCAAACTTGTTATTGATGCCTCATTATAAATATTATCAATAACAATTTTTAGATGTTCATTAGGACAACTAAATTAACCTAAAATTATTGCTCAAAGTATCTTCGTATGAACAACAAAAAATGTAGGAAGATCATTTCGGGATGGAGGGAGTATTAAAATCATTTTATCCACTTAGTTTTCCTTTTGATTGATTATTAACTACTTAAAATTGTGGTCAGTTAGTGTTCATGTTTGTCATATTTATGTAAATGTTCTCAGGATCTGGTTCAGAGTGAAACTGATGCAGAGGTGAAAAACACTGAAGAGAAATCGAACTCTTCAAGAAACTCAGAGCAAGAGAGATCAGGAGATGATGCTTCAACTGGACATCTTGGACAGGTCCATCTTATTCTCTTAAACTTCCTCTTTACGTTACTTTGAGTTTATCACTATTTCTTTTTCTACCAGGACGGCTAATTTAATAGACACAAATTGGTATTTCTGGCAACTTAGTTTGTATGACCTCATTTTGTTATTGGTTTGGCTTTTACTTTACACTGAGAGAATTGGAATGTGTTCGAGAAAATTAGGAAACCCCTTTTTATTGTTCTGATAAAGATAAAAGAAAAAGAAAAAGAAAACATGAGCGGTCTGTCAAAGAAGAAAAAGCATATGAAGAGAAAAGCCTAAGCTAATACGAATTCCCTGTTAAAGTATAGTCATAAACCGGTCTATCGACCATCTTCAACCTCGTACTTTGTTTAAGTTTTGTTTTTAAGCATTATTGTTTTTTTCTAGCATTTTACGCACTCGTTTTCCCCATAAGTAGTAAAAACTAAGGCATTATTTTATAAAAATTTTAACCATCGTACTTTAGGTTTTTTGGGGAAAATAAGTGCATATCTAAAGTACAATGATTAAAAGTGCTAAAAAAATACAAGGATGGTTAAAGTCGAAGTTTAAACAAAGTATGAGGGTTAAAAATGTCGATTGGCCTAATAAACCTAAGCTAAAGTTGTGTGTTTGTTACCTTTTTCAGATAATTAAAATTGCAGTGGTAATAGGTTTTGGACTACTTGTTTTTCTTACTAGACAAAGACAACCAAGGTACGCATACCCGCTCCGCTCCATTTAGGAAATGTTTGTTTCTTTACAACATTTTGTTCTTATATTTCAAAAACGTAATAACAACCAAATTTTGTTTGATAGAAACGCGAAGAAGAAGGACAACGCTCCTCCACCTTTTGGAATCGAAACCTGTATAAATCAAAAGATATCAATTGAGGAACGGCTTAAGAAGATCGATATCTTTTGAGGTTGTCTGAACCGATTTCTTGACTGCTGGTGGCTTCTTCAGCATTACTATCAAGTAGCAGAGAAAGTCATTTGTGTATCCTGAGAAATGAGTGCAATTTCAGGATTTAACAAGTGATTTTTTATTTTTTTTTGTCATATGAAATAAAGGCAAGGTGAATAAGGCCTTATGCTAGTGTAGTTATTTCCAAATCTTAAATTGGTTCAAGATGATTATTGAGGTGTGTTCTTTTCAAAATTTTAAAATCTAAGCTCTACTTTTACACATTTTAGCCTTTAATCTTGTTTTCTATCAAATCTTTAACTTCTACCTCCGTCCCAAAATGAGTCTACAACCCCCCCGTCCCAAAATGAATAACATTTTTTGTTCTAAAATGGATGACTTTTTTGTTCAGAAATGTGTTCTTAAATGTTTTTTTTACCATTAAAAAAATTATTTTATACCTACGAAACTAAAAGTTTGACATTGGATAGCAAGAATATTTATGAATTTTTACCAGTAAACGGTGAAGTTAACCTTTTAATTAAGCGAGTCCCTTAAAAATGAAAAGGTCAGACCATTTTGTTGGAACTAAGTGATGGATGGACTCTAGGACCCCTGAGTGACATATCAAACACATAAATATTCACCCGAGATGCAAAATTTCACCGAAACATATGCTCACACATTACTCATGCCCATCCGCTCTTATACCCAAAAGTATAAGACTAGAATTAGTCTTATACCTAGGTATAAGAGTATTATTTTTTTTCACATTTTTCCATCTTTTCTTAAAAATAAAGAAAAGTCTCATATTTTATTAAACAATCCGCTCATATTCCTAAAGGTATAAAACAAGAATTACTCCTATACATATGTATAAGAGTTTTTTTTTTTCACAATTTTCACATTTTCGTAAAAAATAATAGAATCTGATCCTATACCTAAAGGTATAAGAATTTGAAGATGACAATGACGGTGATTTAGAGAGTACAAAGATGGAAATTGGGAAAGTCCAATTCGAGACCGCTCAGATCTATTGTCGTTCGGATAACAACTTTTTTTTTTTTTTTAATAGAATCTGATCCTATACCTAAAGGTATAAGAATTTGAAGATGACAATGACGGTGATTTAGAGAGTACAAAGATGGAAATTGGGAAAGTCCAATTCGAGACCGCTCAGATCTATTGTCGTTCGGATAACAACTTTTTTTTTTTTTTTTTTTTTTGTTTTTTGTTTTTTTTTTTTTTCTTTTTTTTTTCTTTAAAAAGAAGGGGATCAACACATTTCACCGCTCCCCCCTTGATGCACTTCACAGAGGCGCCTAGCTATACTAGGGAGGGCAATGTCATTCCCTCTAACCACTGGTGGGGAAATCGAACTCATGACCTCCAGGTTGGAAGCCATGAACTCTAACCATCAGGCTAAGACCCCGCGTGCCGTTCGGATAACAACTTGAAACTTGGGTTTAGAGAGAATTTTTATGAATAATGATTTGGGGTGAGGGGCTTGTGAAATTAAACTTATTTAATTTAGAAATCAAAATAATATGATGTGGACATTTTAAGTCTAGGTAGAGGGGCTTTGTGGACTCAAAACTCTTTGGAATCATCTACCTACTTTAATTTGTCAATTATCATATATTACTGATTTACATCAATGGAACCCTATAACTTCTTCCTCCATTTTATGGCCAATTGACATTTTGTACTTTTGTATATTTTTTAAGCTTCGATTTTAATCAGCATTGTTTATTTTTAAGGTTCAAAGCTAACGATGTTAGTCCATTAAGGGTTTTGTACGTAATTGTAGAAAAAAATGTCAATTTAGGATACATATCGCAGGTGGTAATATCAATTTATGGTTCATTGTTTAAGGTGTACGTGCCTAATGGGGTTTGACTTAACGAATTTTTCTAACAATTTCGTCAAAAAAAATCCTATTTAATTTAGAAATCAAAATAAAATGATGTGGACATTTTGAGTCTAGGTAGAGGGGCTTTGTGGACTCAAAAGTCTTTTGATCCATCTACCTATTTTAATCTGTCAATTATCATATATTACTCGTTTACATCAATGAAACCCTACAACTCCTTCCTCCATTTTATGGCCAATTTGATATTTTGTACTTTTGTATTTTTCTTAAGCTTCAATTTAGCATTGTTTATTTTTAAGGTCCAAAGCTAACGATGTTAGTCCGTTAAGGGTTTTGTACGTAATTGTAGAAAAAATGTCAATTTAGGATACATATCGTAGGGGATAATATAAATTTATGGTTCAATGTTTAGGGTGTACGTGACTAATGGGGTTTGACTTAACGAATTTTTCTAACAGATTCGTAAAAAAAAAAATCCTAACCGACCAACGTGTTAACTTTGTATTCTAAATTGTCATTTTATTTTTTGAAATTAAAAAAAAAATGACAAAAAAAAAATTTTTTTTGAATTTTTTTTTTGGAAAAAGTACAACATTTAGAATATAAAGAAGGTGTGCTTAGAATTTTGGGGTGTGAATAGCAATCCTCAGCTGTTGATCCAAACAAGGCCGTATTTCGCCAAGAAACAGAGGAACAAAAATCTCTGCATAAAACCCTAGCCTTTCCTAAACCCCTCTTTTCCCTTTTCTCCCGATATTGACCAATGGTTCGGAGCATCAAAAGCGCTCAAACGAAAGAACAAGGTCTCAACTTTCTCCTCCTAACTCAGTTTCAAATTGAATGTTAATTTGTTAATTAGGGTTTTGTTGATTACCGTTTTGCAATGCAAACAGGGAGGATCAAAGAAAGGAGAAGGGTCGTCTTCATCGAATTCGGCGCCTGAAATTCCAGCAAAGGTATGGCAACCAGGTGTTGACAAATTGGAAGAAGGTGAAGAGCTCCAGTGTGACCCTTCTGCTTATAATTCTCTCCACGCCTTCCACATTGGCTGGCCTTGTTTAAGGTTACCTTTTTTTTTTTTACCTTTTAATCTTGCCTTTAATTGTGGTGTCTTTGTTGGGTATGAGAAAAGTTTTGATTTCTTTGGGGTATCAGTTTCAGGAAGTTTTGATTTTGTGAATGAATTTTGTTTTATAGCTTTGATGGTTATTGAGGTGTGTTCTTTTCAAATCTAAGCTCTATTTTTATACATTTTAGCCTCTAATCTTGTTTTCTATCAAATCTTTAACTTCTGCCTCCGTCCCAAAATGAGTCTACCCCCCCTCCGTTCCAAAATGAATAACATTTTTTGTTCTAAAATGGATGACTTTTTTTGTTCGGAAATGTGTTCTTAAATGTTTTTGTTTTTACCATTAAAAAAGTTATTTTACTTACGAAACTAAAAGTTTGAAAGTAGATAGTATGAATATTTATGAAGCTTACAAGTAGATAACAAGAATATTTATGAATTTTACTAGTAAACGGTGAAGTTAACCTTTTAATTAAGCAAATCCCTTAAAAATGAAAAGGTCAATCATTTTGTTGGGACTAAGTGAGTATGATGGATTCTATGACCCCTAAGCTGTCATATCAAACTAATAAATACCCATGCGAGATGTAAAATTTCACTGAAACCTATGCTCACACATTACTCATGCCCATCCGCTCTTATATCCAAAGGTAAAAGACTAAAATTACTCTTATACCCGGGTATAAGAGTTATTTTTTCACATTTTTTTTTTCATATTTTCTTAAAAATAAAGAAAAATCTCATATTTTATTAAATAATCCGCTTTTATGCCTAAATGTATGAGACAAGAATTACCATTATACCTAGGTATAAAAGTATTTTTTTTTCACGATTTTCACATTTTCGTAAAAAATAATAGAATCTGATCATATACCTAAAGGTATAAGAATTTGACGACGACAATGACGGTGATTTAGAGAGTACAAAGGTGAAAATTGGGAAAGTCCAATTCGAGACCGCTCAGATCTATTGTCGTTCGGATAGCACCTTGGAATTTAGGTATAGAGAGAATTTTGATCTGGGTCTTAGGTATTAAATAGTGTGTGAACTTTTAAAATAGCTAGAATTTTTATGAACAATGATTTGGGGAGGGGATTGTAAACTTAATCCTATTTAATTTAGAAATCAAAATAATAAGAGGTGGACATTTTGAGTCTGGATAGAGGGGCTTTGTGGACTCAAAAGTCTTTTGATCCATCTACCTATTTTAATTTGTCAATTATCATATATTACTCGTTTACATCAATGGAATCCTATAACTTCTTCCTCTATTTTATGGCCAATTTGACATTTTGTACTTTTGAATTTTTCTTAAACTTTGATTTTAATCAGCATTGTTTATTTTTAAGGTCCAAAGCTAACGATGTTATTAGTCCGTGTTAAAGGGTTTTGTACGTAATTGTAGAAAAAAATTGTCAATTTCCCTTTTCTCCCGATATTTAGCAATGGTTCGGAGCATCAAAAGCGCAAAGAAGCTCAAACGAACGAACAAGGTCTCAACTTTCTCCTCCTAACTCAGTTTCAAATTAAATGTTAATTTGTTAATTAGGGTTTTGTTGATTACTGATTTGCAATGCAAACAGGGAGGATCAAAGAAAGGAGAAGGGTCGTCTTCATCGAATTCGGCGCCTGAAATTCCAGCAAAGGTATGGAAACCAGGTGTTGACAAATTGGAAGAAGGTGAAGAGCTCCAGTGTGACCCTTCTGCTCATAATTCTCTCCACGCCTTCCACATTGGCTGGCCTTGTTTAAGGTTACCTTTTTTTTTTTTTTTTAACCTTTTAATCTTGCCTTTAAATTTAATTGTGGTGTCTCTGTTGGGTATGAAGAAAGTTTTGATTTTTCTGAATCAGTTTGAGTATATTTTGATTGTGAATGAATTTTGTTTTATAGCTTTGATGTGGTGCGTGATTCTCTGGGGTTGGTTCGGACTGAATTCCCTCACACTCTTTATTGCGTAACTGGGATACAAGTGAGCTTAATTCCCTTGTTTATTGGTGTTATATGTTTCCGTGGGTAATTTATACCAATATCAGTGATTACCCATAATGTATAACTCTATGAATGTTTTTTCTAGTTTATGATTTCTGTACTCTTATATTTGTTTCCGATATTTTAGTATTAGTTTAGCCAAATATCCTTGATTGCCAAGACTCTGTTTTTATGATTGATGTAGCTCAAGTATTTGGTTACATAAGTTTTTGATGAAGAAAAATTGAATATTCCTTTTTGTGTTTTTTTTAATTTCATTTGTGTAGTATTCCCCTTGAAGTTTGTCCAGATTCTACACCCTCTTGTGTCTTTATTTCCTTGTTTTGTTTACTCAGATTTGCTAAAATACTTATCAGGGAAAATTGGTGTGAGAAAGGGAGAGAGAATCTGAGGGCTACTTAAAACAGCTTAAACGTAACCAAGAATGAGTACTTTGTTTCTATCAAAAATAAAATAAATAAAGATTATGTAACAAAATGTCATCACCTTCTCCCGAAAATTGATGCCGAAAGTAGAAAAACCTTAACCTACTGTTCTCAATGTTTTCTCATACTATCCATTAACTATTTACTCTTTTTGTTGTGTGACCACGTGTAATTGGTACCTTTCTGCATCCCTGTTGATACTTACTTGAACACTGTGGATTTGAATTGAAAATGTATAGTTGGACATTGTTAGTTTATAATATTTTTCTAGGTATACTTTCTATAATTTGATTATCCGTCCTTGTTTCAAAAGGCAGAAAAAGCTTCCTGGAACTCTATTGGAATATTTAAAATTTCTAACATCTCCGGAAAAAGACGTGAGCTAGTACCATCCAAAAGATTTGCTGATGATACGGATATGGATAGCGAGAGTGATGATAGTGATGAAGATGATGATCCAGAGAATGGTGGATCTGGTGCACCAGTTTCCCAGGTAAATTTTTGTTTCTTGTCTACACATGTTATGTGGTAAAACTGATGTGCTATCTTTTTGGATTCAATCTCATAAAATCCTGTACCTCTTCTTACAAATTTTAATTTTGAAACTCATGCTGCGCATTCGTAGAAGTATCTCAGCGAAGGTTGTGTGAATAGGATTCGAGCTATGACACAAAGTCCCCACGTATGTGCATCTTGTTGGGATTGGAGTCCTAAACTACAAGGAAGAGGAGGAGCCTAAGTCGGAGGAGGTGGTGAGATCGAAGGAGGAAAATCTCGGAGGTACTTCTGTTGACGAGGGCGGCCGCGCTCGTGGTGGAGAGCCGACCGCGCCGGGAGGTCTTCCGTGGGCGATGAAGCTTACGTCAGGAGGCGGCCGCGGCCGTCTGAGGGCGGCCGCGCTAAGCCCGAATCTTCAGCAGATTTATTTGTTTCCTATTTTGATTAGATCTCTTAAACCGAGTTAGGGCTTCCTTGTATAACTATATAAGCATAATTTCGGCCTAGAACATATCAGAAGTTGTGTAGCAACATATTAGGAATACATATTAGCTTGGCACCGCCCGGGACGTAGTTCACAAGTGAATGAACCGGGTAAACAACTCTGTGTTCTCGTGTGTGATTCTTTCTTTCTCGTGCTTGTGGGTGTATTGATTTCTTGTCTAGATTGCAAATGAGGAGGAAGCACCAAATTCACAATAACTCGGTATCGAGCATTGGTTCTGGAGGATTCAAAGTTTCATTAGTTGATTTTTGAATCGCGTTCTTGGGATTTTTGGTGAAGCAATCAGATGAAGAACTTCAATCGAGAAATTCAACAGGTGTGAATTTCACGTTTTGAGGACAAGGATCAAGACTACCTTTATCAGAAGGGATCTTCACGGACCTCTGAAGGAGAAGCCCGAAGGCATGTCACAAAGGGATCGGGAGACGCTGGATCTGGAAGGCGTTAGGAGCGGTAAGGAGCGCCCTAACCGACGACGCGGCGTTACCGGAACGCTACATGGAGGCCAAGACAACGGTGGAGTTGCTGCAAACGCCGCCGACATGTATGAGAAGCCGTCGAATATCAATAAGGGTGCATTTGATAAAGAGGCTCAAGAACGCGAAAATGTCGAGGGGCGACAGCGACAAGTCATATCGGCAATTTCAAAGGTATGGTGGACCAATTGAAAAGTGTTGATATTACTTTCTCCGATGAAGTGCTAGCTTGTTTTCTACTAAAGTCATCAGTCGATAGTTGGGAGGTTACTTGTCACAACGATTAGTACGTTGAAAACAGATTGGTGTATACGGAGGTTGTAGATCTCATCCTTCAAGAGTTGCGAAGAAAGAGAAAAGGAGAGAATCTTCCGTAGATGGGGCTGCACTTAGGGTGGAGAGAAAAAGGGGAGGACCTAAAAAGGGGAAAAAGGTCAAGTGCTACAATTGTGGTGAATGGGGCATATCGGGTTATGACCGTCCTGGGAAAAGATGTGGGTACACGTGGTGGATGATGCGGAGATGTATTAATCTAGGGGAGGAGCAATATGCGGTGAAGATCGGGTGTTGGATTCTGGAGCTTCTTGTCATGCTAGTGGGGATGCGAGAATCAATGGCTAGAAGCTGGAGATTTTGGGGTTCTCTATCTTGGTGATGGTCAACCATTGAAGATCAAAGGCAAGGGGGATGTGATGATGAAGACACCTAACGGAGTGTTTTACAACTACACAACGTGATGCATGTTCTCGATTCGAGGAGAAGGGTGATTTGTGGGACAACTTGACAGTGAAGGGTATGGTGTTTCTTTCATTGGCGGGTCTTGGGAAGTCACAAAAGTGGGCTAAGGTATTGGCTCTGGGTTAAGGGGAAGATGTCAGACTCTACCTACAATGTCGATGTTCGTTCCTGGGAGCAAAGAGGCTAAAGAACCGGCCCGTTGGTGTAAAAGGGGAGACATCAAGAAACGGTATGTTCGGGGGGACTCCAAAGTTGATCAACGTGGCGCTGGAAGTCCAAGTGCCCTAACAGAGCGGTTTCGGACCAAAAACAGACGATGCAAGAAACAAGGATGTCCGAGTTTCAAGGGGAAGCATTGCGAGGAAGGCGGGTCTCGGAGGAGAAGGCGTAGTTAGACTTGCGGGAGAAATCAAGGTAAGAAGCCGATTGGGGAGGCAAGAACGATCTAACACGGAGAGGTTGAAACGTCGCTTGGTTTCAACTCGCCTTATTACTTGAGGAGAGGTGAGGTAGTGTCAAGCCAATATGTAGGGGGAAATGTGTTCGAAGGTCTTTACTCCGTGGTGGGAGTTGATGGGTGATTTTATGTTTGTTAGTTTAGTCTCCGGTGGGAGATTGTTGGGATTGGAGTCCTAAACTACAAGGAAGAGGAGGAGCCTAAGTCAGAGGAGGTGGTGAGATCGAAGGAGGAAAATCTCGGAGGTACTTCTGTTGACGAGGGCGGCCGCGCTCGTGGTGGAGAGCGACCGCGCTGGGAGGTCTTCCGTGGGTGATGAAGCTTCTGTCAAGGAGGGCGGCCGCGCTGGCCTTGAGGGCGGCCGCGCTAAGCCCGAATCTTCAGCTGCAGATTTATTTGTTTCCTATTTTGATTAGATCTCCTCTTAAACTGAGTTAGGGCTTCCTTGTATAACTATATAAGCATAATTTCGGCCTAGAACATATTGTAGTTGTGTAGCAACATATTAGAATTCATATTGGCTTGGCAATTGCCCCCGGACGTAGTTCACGAGTTGGTGAATGAACCGGGTAAACAACTCTTGTGTTCTTGTGTGTGTGATTCTTTCTTTCTCGTGCTTGTGGGTGTATTGATTTCTTGTCTAGATTGCAACGGAGGAAGCACCAAATTCACAACACATCTTGGGCAGATACTGGTCACGTGCAGGTAAGACTCTTTGAGAAAAGAGTCCATGACAGTTCTTTGTGGCCCGGCCCCGTGCTTTTGACTTAGTTTTCTTTGGGGTCTTGATTACTGCTTTAAAACAAGATGACCGATAAAGTAACAAAAGCAAACTCCTGCTTTAAGTATCATGCTTCTATGTAAAAAAAAGAAAGTACGTTGATAGTTGTTCAATCATAACATGAAGTGTTACGAATGAACAAGGAGCTGTAAATATGACATCTTAGTATATCTCTGGACAGCACTTAAACATTAAAAATAGAGCAGTTCCGTTGCATTGTGTATGAAATTTTGAACTTTTTAGTGAACTGACAGAACAAGGAGTTGTAAATATGGTATCTCAGTATTTCTAGTTACGTGGAAAGAAAGAGCAATCTCTATTCGTAAGAAATATTTGACTTTTGGACTCTTGTATCAACTCATTGTTTGGTGGCGTTAAGTGTCCCGAAAAAGGATATTTGTTCTCCATAAACCGCAAGAGAGGACTTTCTGACTCTTGTATTTGACTTTATGAAACCGCGTAGGAGCATGTTTAGGGATTATGGAGTGTTCTATTTAAGAAAATTTTCGGAAGTTTGGGACCACAATACCTGCTGCTGAATTGCCATTGATATTTAAAAAACTTGGAAGATCTTAAACAACCCTAGTTATGTGCAAAAATATGGGATTTTTCATGAGTTAAACTTAGATATTTTGTAGCTCAGTGGATTTGTGGCTTTTCTCACAATTTGTTATTGAACTGCTGGCTCATATTGCAGATATGGGATTTCAGCTCTCATCTAAATGCTTTGGCAGAATCAGAGACCGACGTAAGCGGGGTGATTCAACTGTGTTGAATCAAACCCCTTTACTCAAGTTTGGTGGGCACAAAGATGAAGGCTATGCTTTAGATTGGAGTCCTCTTGTCCCCGGGAGACTTGTATCTGGTATTGGCTGATTATTTATTTCTTCCGCTTACAGATATAAACATAAGGAAATAATTTCCACTTTTAATCAATTTGATGTAGCCATTTGTTTTGGAAGGGACTGCAAGAATGGTATTCATCTATGGGAACCCGCATCTGATTCAACATGGAATGTTGATAAGAATCCATTTGTTGGGCATACAGCAAGTGTTGAAGATCTACAAGTATGTATTCAGAATTGCGAAGCACTACCTGTTTATTTGCACTTTTTACTGCTCCCTCCGTCCCCAAAATGAATGTCCATTTGGGATTTTAGGATCATTTTGAAAAGATTTATTTTTTATAGAAAAAATCATAACCATTCTTGCTATTCACTTTCAAAATTTTAGTTTTGCAAAAATATAATGGACTATGAAAAAAAAATTGATTTAGGGACAAAGTTGTTTGAAGGTAAAGTTTCAAAATGACATTCAATTTGGGACAGATTATGTTTTATGTTAGCCGACCCCAAATCATTTTGGGACCAAGTATTTGTTGTTGTAAAATTTATTACTACCTCTTTCTTTTTTCTTTTTCGTGTGTGTGTGTGTGTTCTCTCATTCCTCTTAGTTGATCTTTATTTCATTTTTAGTATTTTTTTTCTTAGGGGAACATAATATCATTATTAGGACTGAAGAGTTGCTCTTTTATCAATACCATTGGTCTCATCAGCAACTTTCTGAGACCAGACTTTTTATGCTGCAATTTCTTACCAAATTCTTTTGTGTGTGCTTCCGTCTGGTGCCTCATTTGAAAAAAAATATTTTCATATCTGGCCGTTATAACCAAGAGCATTTTAGAATGAGATTCAAAAGTAAGCGTTCCAAAAAAACTGCATTCCAGACCTCTTTTCGAATGCTTGGTTTGTATTTAGCTTTACCTTTTTTTCCAATATGGTGCCAGTGTTTTAAGAACAATTATGTGCCTGACATATACCTCCGTCATCTTCTTTAATCATGTGTAATTGTATTTACAATGTTGTTAACCATCTTCCAGAAAACTCTGCAAATGAGCTATCCGTCACTATCCTTTCTACAAAGTATGAACAAAAGCAGGTTTAAAAACTACAATTTATTTAACATTTCAATCCACCTGTTTCAGAATGCTACGGACAGAAAGGAAGAGCTACCAAAGAAACCATCAGGCCCGCCTCTGGACAAGATCAAAATGATCAATTGCACAGGGCCCCCAATTGTGAAGGGGCCCAATTTTTTAATTTTTTTTTACCTTAGTATTAGTAGTAATACTAATAGGCCCATACATCTCCCTCTCGCTCTCTTTCTCTCTCTCCCGTCTCCAGGCGGCGTGCCTCCTCCGATCTCATCAACTTCTCTCTCAACTCCTCACATTCAAACCTAAAATTCTTCAATTCATCCTTAGCCCCATCCCTCTCCGTCTTACATTTCTTCAATTCATCCTCAATCGAGACCTTCTCCGACACCAATTGACGCTGCTTGTTCTCAATTAACTCCAAATCCTTGTTTCGATTAACCAACTCCATTGACATTTCCTTTGCAGAATTGTTCGAATTCTCTTCTTCCTTCGTCTTTCTCATCTCCAACCGGCCAGAGATCTGCACATTTTCGGCCAAATCTAGATCTAATTCAACAATTCTCCGGTGACTTTACTGTTTTTCCGAATCTGATTGCAATTGGATTTGGTCAAAATTCAGGCTCCTTAACCGGCCAGATCTACGAAATTCAGGTTGATTCGCTCCTTAACTTTGTATTGTACTTAATTTTATTTTGTTGTGTAATATTGGTTTAATTCATTGCCCACACTGAAGTTTGGATAAGTCCCACTGCAACTCCCCCTCTCGGTTTGGTTTCGTCTCGGTTTCTCCCTTTTGTAAATTTTATGCACGAAAAAGGACTATTTTACTCCACAATCTTCAATATATTTTGGATTTTGCATAAAATTAACAAAAGGGGCAGTGTGAATTATCCAAACCTTAGGGGGATGGGCAATTGGAAAAGAAGACATTAGCTTGTGTGTGTAGGTCTTAGTTTAAGGTAGGGATTATTGACATTGCTTTTGGGTTTAAATGTGCAGGAGAAGTGGGCAAAGAATCTCTATCTTGCTTGTGTTTGCTATGGAAGAACTGTGTCTTGATTATTTTCAAGCATGTTAGAGAGGCTAAAGCTGAACGGAGGATATCTTAAAGACAGGAAGGCCGATGGGAGTGAGGATTATTTCTTCTCTTTAACATTGTAATTTGCATTTCGAGTGTAAAAACCGGAAAATGATGCTAGGGAGGGAGTTTATCTGCACCAGGAGCATTCAATGTTTGTTTGTAAAACATTATTTATACCTAAGAAGTAGGTATAGTTTGCAGGTCCATAGGCACCTCTTAGGCAGGCGATGGTGATCTTGACAAAATTAGCCTTTGTATTTGATACAGGTAGACATGTACAAATTTATGTTTTGCTTGCCATTTGTGTCGGAATCACACTGATGTTTGAACTTTGAATATGGCTGTGGGTACGAATTGGAAACTGGGCGAGTCATAAACCAAGTTAGCCAGAATTGGACTCTTTTTTTGGGAATGATTAGTGAACACTTTTTACTTGGAAAAACATAGTGAGCCAAAAAGAGAGAATGGCTTGTTGAGAAGACCAAAAATTATCCTGGTGGAGCTGTTACTGATTGCTCCAACACAATTCTTACTCAGAATTTTGACAACCTTATCAATGCGTAGACTCTACGCTTAAACTTTTAGATGAGTTGGTAACTAACGCAAATGTAAACTATCTTCATGTTTGTGATGCTGTCAATTTAGGTGACGAGCGATCTTTATTAAATATATAGCCTTGTTAATGTGGAAGTTTTTATGAGTTAGCTGATTATTTGTAAGTGATTTGGTGAGATTATGCCCTGAGATTGTTCTAATACGGAGCTAAAATATTCACCGAATACCCTTTAAAGTGAAATATGAATACATTTTGTGACACAGGGAGTAGCGTATGAGAGATAACATTTTAAATAAGCTAATAACGCTTAATAGAAAACATACATCATTAAGTTAAAATAAAGAGCAAATTCGAAATTTTTTTGGTCAATTTTGGGATAAAGGTAGTACGAAAATGCGGTATAATGAACCAAGCGAAGGGAATTCTTGATACAAAACTTCAGAGAGCAATTGAACTTCATAATTAAGACAATTTATTTAGCTTTTAATTTTTGATACTACATCAAAGGTAGTATGATACATTAGGATAAACTTTGCACATGCTTGTAAATGCAACAATAAGAATACATAAGTATTTGGTCTTACCTACAGAATTTGCGGGTTGCAATTTTCACATACACCCGGTCCATCAAGTCATTCGTGAAGCGGAAAAAGGCATGTCTACCACGTCGATTGAGAAGCAAAACACCACATATTCCCCAAAATCCAGTAACGAAACCTGAAGACATACCAATGTAGAGCCATTTCGTAAACTCACCATCATCATTCTCTTTGCTGCCAACACCATCAACAACGAAACCTGGGGATTCTCCGGGGCATTTTGATTCAAGTGGAGGCCCACAAAGTCCAACATTACCAATAAACTTGGATGCATCAAAGCTTTGGAGTTGAGTGCCCGATGGTATCTTTCCAGAAAACATGTTGTACGATAGGTCTAGATAGTTTAAGGAATTCAGCTGAGACAAACTAGCAGGTAACTTACCAGAAAACCTGTTTCTAGATAAATCAAGAGCCTCAATAGACTTCAGCTGACCAACCTGTTGGGGAACCTTACCCTGCAATGCATTTCTGGATAAGTTCAGAGCTACCAACTCAAACAGCTGTGTTATTTCATTAGGAATTTCTCCACTCAAGTTATTGCTTGAGAAATCAATGAGCTTCAATAGTCTCAGATTATTTCCAAATTCAAGCTCTCTACCTTGCCATCCTATCACTGAATAGTCAGTATAATATTGGCCAGCCACATACATTACATAATTATATGGATGCTTATTAAGTTCAATTCCTTTCTGAACCATGGCACTGAGGTTGTTTAAACATGGAGGAATGGTTCCGTGTAAGTTGTTTTGAGAAAGGTCCAAGACTTGAAGTTCATTTAACTGACATAAATTTAAAGGGATGGTCCCATTAAATTTATTTGATCGCAGACTGAGAACGTGGAGCTGCGATATATTCCCCCCAATCCAAGCAGGTATATTTCCGGTTAACTTGTTCACTCCAACATCCAAGAAACTCAACCGTACACAATTTGACAAGGACTGAGGAAGCTCCCCTTCAAAGCTATTGTTGTACAAGTATAATGATTCCAAGCTAAATAAGGATCCAATAGAAGACGGGATTTCCCCAGAAAGTCTGTTGTGCGCTAAGTTAACAACACTCAGTTTTTCTAGTTTCCCCAAACAATCAGGAAGCCCTCCGGTTAGTAAATTGTATGAGATGTCAAGAAAGGACAAGACCGCATCACTTAATTGGCATAAGAAATCCAGATTCCCAACAAATTTATTCCTTGAAAGATTTATTGACACGGAATTAGAAGGAAACAATGGTATTGGGCCCTCAAAATGATTTGAACTCAAGTCAAAACTCCGAGGCATCTTTGATGATAAATTTGGTAAGATGCCTCCGAAATTGTTTGAAGATAAATTAAAAAATGGATCTTGTGTCGAAAGGTCCCACAACCATGGGGGGATGCTATCTGAAATTCCATTGCTAGAAATATCAAGATAGTAAAAGTTTTTCTGAGTTCTAATCCAATTTGGGAAAAGTGGGCCAAGATTGCAAGATCTCAACCTGATATAACGTAGCTGAAAATGGGGAGACCATTGAGGGCTTACTTTTATTTGTAAAGCATTGCCGGACAAGTCGAGATCGTGTAAGAGTGAGAGATTTGAAAAGTGAGCTTCAGAGAGAGTACCAGTGAGAGAGTTGTAAGAGAGCCCCAAGAAATTAAGCTGTGAGAGATTTGAAAAGTGAGCTTCAGAGAGAGTACCAGTGAGAGAGTTGTAAGAGAGATCCAACAAATTAAGCTGTGAGAGTGTCCCCATGTTTTTAGTTATAGTTCCGTTCAGCTGATTGCCGGACAGTGATAACAATTGCAGGGAAGAAAACCTTATGATACCATCGGGCAATGACCCATAAAGTTTGTTCTTGCTAAGATCCAACCACTCTAATGCAGGCGACCCGGACAAGATATCTAGAAAGTCGGAGAGGTTCCCACTTAAGCTGTTGTTATTCATATTCAGGTAAGCCAAATTGGACAGATTTCCAAAAGAGTTGGGTATCATGCTTTCTAGAAGATTATCAGAGAGATCAAGTTCTTGAAGAAAGGGGCTGCTGCTCAATTTGAACAACCAGGAATACATGGATGATGTAAAACCATTAGAGGAGAGGTGAAGCACTTTGATTGAAGTAGAAGAAGAAGAGTTTATCGAAGAAGAAGATGAAGGAGAATTGACCTTGGAGAGCTGACAACCAGAAAAACCCAACTCAGAAAGAAATGGGAGGGTCTTAATTATGTCGACCCAATGAGTTGCTCTACTGAGGTCAACGCCGTTCATGTAGAGGGTTTCCAAGGAAGATAGACGAGACAACCAATCAATGTTCTCAACGGAGAGGTTAAAGCTAGGATCGGAGCAGAGATCAAGATAATTCAAGTTAGAGAGGTTTCCAAGTTGCGATGGAACTATTCCGGAGAAGCTACAGTAAGCGAGGTTGAGGTGCTTTAATTTGGTGAAGGAACCAAAAAATTTGGGGATTGGTCTGTTTTCAAAATCTATAAAATTAAGATCCAGATAATTCAAGTTAGAGAGGTCTTCAAGTTGCGATGGAACTATTCCGGAGAAGTGACAGCCAGCGAGGTCAAGATGCTTTAATTTGGTGAAGGAACCAAAAAACTTAGGGATCGGTTTGTTTTCAAAATAAATAAAACTAAGGTCCATATAGGTCAATTCCCGCAATTCAAGCAATGAAGGACTAATTTTACCTGCTAGACCTGAACCCCCAAGATCAAGTTTGATTACATGACCAGTTTGGTTGCTGCACTCGACTTCATTCCATTTGCAGCAATCTTTGGAACTCCAGGAAGGGAGACGTGCGTAATCATTTACAACTCTAAGGCCAGTTCTGAAAGAAAGAAGCGCTTGTCTCTCCTTATCAATGCATCGAATGATTTCATTAGAACCATTTTTAAAACTAAGGGATGAGGAGGCACTAACACAACTCACACACAACAACACTTGAAGAACTACAACACCCAACATTGTCTTTTTTTTTTTTTTTACTAAAGAAAGAAACACAAAGAACTTAATATTGATTGATTGATCGATAAATAAAATTGTAATCACATAACATGTATTTATAAGTAGAATGTATTTATAAGTAGAAAGGAAATACTCTCACCTTTGGTCCAAATCAAATGAATTCTAAAGTTTCCACAACACTCAAACGTGTTGACCAGGAGTCAACCCCTCATTTAATTATGTGAAATGAATTCTAAAGTTTCCACAAAGACTTAAAAGTGTTGACAATAATGGAGTCAACCCCTTCATTTATAATTGATGCAGAGACAGACAACTACTCAAAAGAAAATATGGTCCTCATTTAATTATGTGGTACATGAAATTTGATGTGACTCTTGGCAAAAATAAAAAAAAAAGAAAATAATAGAAAAGAAAAGATCAGAATCTTGGCTGAATGTAATATATTATTTTTATATTATTACGAGTTTTTTTTTTTTATTTCGGGTACATGATTTTTCCAATTATATATTATTTTCTCTACCATTGGACCCTTTTAGTTTTTCTCTTAAGTAATTATTATTAAAATGTAAAAAAAATATAAATATAAAAACCCCTCAATATCACTTTTCCTAAGCTAGTTACACTAGCGTGGGGATCCAAGACAATAATGAAGAGGAAATATATAGTCCATTATTTTGATAGAAATGTATTTGCGTGCTCCAATGGAATAGGGTTAAATGAGACGTATGAAATATACTACAATGGTCAAACACATTTGATAACGTACACCAAGGGAAAAGTTGGTTAAGTCGTTTTGAGTCTTCCATACAAATTAAAAAGCAGGGCCCTCAATAAATCAACCTTTCATATATGGTCCGTATTAGATCGTCGAATCGGAAATTTTCACATAAGATGTATATATAAGGAAAGACTCCCTCCTTTGGTCCCAATGAAATAAATTCCAAATTTTCCACAACGACTCAAGTGTTGACCAATAAAATTATTCCCAAATGTTAAAAATGAAAAAACTTAGTACTAAAATTGTTGGCTTGTTTATATTTATTATTTATATAACTAGACATTTTATAGAGTAAATTTAAATGTTATATATTGAACTGATACCTTATTAACCTCTATGATTGAGTATTTATTTTCTTAAAATTTTTAGGATTGAATTTTATTGCAACGTAAGGTTAAGATGAATGTTTAAAAGAAATTAATTAGGAAAGGATTAATTGCAAGAGGAGAATAATTAATACAAATAGGTAAACATTTAAAATTAATTAATTATTGTATGTGCAATTGAATTTTACTTGAGACACATAAATTTGTTAAATTAAATAACTAAAAATAAATAAATTAGGAGGTAATAATGGTACCACAAAAATCATATTTTTTCCTAATGTACCAAAAAATAATTTTTATTATAATGGTCCAAATAATATTATAAAGCATTGGCCTATAGAATGTATACAACGGTGGTGAAAAGTCCGGTTTGGGGTGGGACGGAGAGAGTATATGATAGTACAATCTAATGGTCTTGAATTGAATATGATTATTTGTCTGATCTAACAACACGTTTGAGAATGTATACAATGGGAAAGATTTTTCTAACAAATTTGATTACGTGACCAGTTTGGTTGCTGCACTCGACTTTTATTTTAGGAATAAAAATGGTCAAGTCATTTTGAGTGGTCCATAAAAATTAAGAAGCAGACCCTCAATAAACAAACCTCGCATTTAAACACGCTATACGATTCGAATCAGATCGTCGAATCAGAAATTTTCACATAAGATGTATATATAAGGAAATACTTGATAGAGACAACTTTACTCAAAAGAAATTAATTAGGAAAGAAGCAATTGCAAGAGGAGAATAATTAATTATAAAATAGGTAAATATTTAAAATTAACTAATTATTGTATGTGCAATTAAATTTTACTTGAGACATATAAATTTGTTAAATTAAATAACTAAAAATAAATAAATTAGGAGGTAATAAATAAATAAATTAGGAGTTAAATTAATTAATCAGTGGAGCATGAGTTTTAGGCCGTATTTTTTTTCACTAGAAGCTTTAAACTTTAGTTGTTTAGTAATAACATCAACCATTGTTGTTTTAATGTTATAGTATAGATTAAATAAATAAACATTGTTCTGTTTCATTTAGAACATTTTGTTATTAGGGCTAGTTCTTAAAAAAAATTACTTTGAAATAAGATGAAGGGGTTTTATCAATAAATCTTTAAGACATGAGAAATTACCTATAAAAATATTACAATTTTATATTTATTTTAGTACACTATATTCGCAACTTGTTGCAATCCAAAGCAATTTTGGATGGACGGAACCCATAGCATTTGAGATGGACGTGATTTTTTGAGGGCAAAGATGTCTTTCAAATTATTATTTGAACAATTAAATAGTCAAATTACTTATTTACCCTCCAAAATTTTGGTTAAAATCCAAATCCCATTTTGCCGAAATTTTACAATGTTACTGCCGGTCCACAACTACTTGATTAATAATGGAGTCATCCCCTCCTTTATAATTGATGTGACTCTTGGCAAAATTTCCACAACTACTTGATTAATAATGGAGTCATACTCCCTTCTTTATAATGGATGCAGACAGCTATACTCAAAAGAAAATATGGTCCTCATTTAATTATGTGGTACATGAAATTTGATGTGACTCTTGGCAAAAAAAAAAAAAAGATTAGAAAAGAAAAGATCTAAATCTTGGCGAATGTAACATGAGTTTTTAGATTATTACAATTTTTTTTTTTATTTCGGGTACATGATTTTTCCAATTATATATTATTTTCTCTACCATTGAACCCTCTTAGTTTTTCTCTGGAGTAATTATTATGAAAAATCGTAAAAAATATAAATATAAAAACCCCTCAATATCACTTTTCCTAAGTTAGTTAGACTAGCGTGGGGACCCAAGACAATAATGAAGAGGAAATATACTCCCTCTGTCCCATAGAAATACGCACAGTTTGACTTTTTATGAAGTTTGATTATACAATAACGAGAAATTAGAACATTTTAATGAAATTTTAAAAGTTGTTATTGATTTATTACTGAACATACCAAAAGTGTCGAGCTGGGCCAAGCGAGTAAAGCCCAACCCTCGATCAATTCTTGCCACCACATTCTCAGTGGGCTAGGCCCAATTACTACATGGCTCAAGGCCCATTTTCTTGATCAGTCGACTTAAGTTCATTGTCCGACCTACCAGTTCCCGACCTAACTTAGTCCGACTCTACGATCCGGATTCTATCTCGGGTACGGTTTAGCCCTACCCATCAGTCAGGTCGACCTAACCCCAATAGGCGACCTCGGCCTGCCAAGTAAACGTCGACCTAACGAAGTAAGACGTGCGCACAACTCTTTCCATAACCGGTTCCCTACAAATCAGGAGCCATTCAAGGACACGTTCACCAAACGCGTAACTGTCCCTCAAATTACGGGATTCATGCAGTCCTACCAAAAATACCACCCTCATCAAAGCTACTATAAATACATGACAACCACAACGGTTCTAAGGTAACTGCAATTTAGTCATTTGAATATCCTTGTTCAATACATTATTTGCTCTCCAAAATATCGTACTTACTCTCACGCCCGAGGGTCTAAGCCGGAGACAAATCCGGCTAGTCGTGGTTCTGATTTCAGGTCAAGGAGTCAAGTGATTAGTCCTACCATGTGGACGAAGATTGATAAGCACATTTCCTGCGGCATCAGTTTGGTTCCATTGCCGGGAAACGTGCATTCTTGACTTCGAAAGTTTTTCTTTAAACCAACAACCATGGTGACAGCGCACGGACATGTTTCTGATGCCTCGGACGAACGTAATGAAGAAAATACTAACGCCAATGCTGGGAACGACAATGCTGATCTGCCTCCTCCCCCTCCACCTCGTCATCACCAAAGGGCGACGCGATCTAATAGCGTTGCTGACGGCAGAGGTTTGCCTGATGGAAGAAGAGACAAGCGGCCTATGGAGGGGCGGGGAGCACCGCCTCCTCCAAAGAGTCAAACTGGGCGAATGAATGCGGGAGACAGGGCAGGTCCCTCCACCAATCCCCTAAGCAAAAAGAAGATGCTATTAGAGCGAGCTCAGATTCTAGCAGAATTAATAGCAATGGAGGAGGCAGAGCAGGCCGACAGAAGGTCAGAAAGGGTAGCCCCCTCCCAGGTTTCTAATAGGCAGACTGTGGGAAGTATTAGGCAGAATGAGGCCGAGGGGCAGAATGTCGAGCGCAGGATAGTGCAGCGGACTCAATCCCCTATTCATGTTCCGAGTGACGATCTGAGAGCCAGCCTCAACAGGATAGTGAGCAGAAAGCCCAGTCAGATCTAGGACGATAGCTAGAAGCTAGTCGAAGCTTGCGTGGATCGCCTGCCAGGATGCAAAGGTCGCAGTCCCACAGGGAAAGGAATGGGCGCAGGTCGCCTATAAGAGAAGAAAGGCGCAGGTTGCCTATAAGAGATGAAAGGCGCAGGTCGCCAGCTAGAAACGAGAGGCGCAGGTCGCCAGTTAGAGATGAAAGGCGCAGGTCGCCGGTTCAATCAGTGATGTCGCCCTCTCACAGGGATAGGAGGAGCAGAGAGATAATTCCCCCAGGAGTGACAGGCACAGAGCCAACTCAGGGAGGGAACCCCACCGAGAAGAAAGGCAAAGGTCGAACGATGTCTCCCATGCTAGGGACGACCGGCCAGATGCTCGAGAATGGCTATTGTGGAAGAAAAAGTTCGAACAGTGGGAAGCTGATAAAAAGGATGATGTTAGAAAGGATGAACGAGATGGTTTTGATCTTCGGCCCTTGACCAAGGAGTTGCTCGACCGTCGACCTCCGCCAGGTTTCAGATTGCCCGTCCTGGAAAAATATTCGGGTGCAACCAATGCCAAAAGCCATATACAACACTTGGAGGCTACCATGTGCTTTGTCTCCAACGAGGACGACATGATGTGCAAGGCACTTACAAGCACACTCACTGGGCAGCCCTCACTTGGTTCAATGGCTTGGCACCAGGTTGCATCTCGACTTGGACTTTTATGAGGAAGAAATTTCTGGATCGCTTCTCGACTGCTGGAGCTCGGAAGACAACAGTCACCGACTTGAATAATTTGGTACATGGAAAGAACGAAAGCTCGATGAGCTACTATACCAAATTCAAGGAGATGGTTGAAAAGATCGAGGAGGACCTCACGGATAGAGAGGTGATCAATTGTTTCAGGAATGGAATTGCTTCTGCAGATATGGATTACGAGATGACAGTTCGAACTGTGACTACTCGATAAGAGTTGTTCGAGAAGGCCTATAATGTGGCATTAGCCGAGGAAAGAAAAGAAAAGAAGAATGGGAAAGGCCCCAAGGCTGAGGTCGCTGATTCTGATAAGAAGGACGCAACCAAGAATGGGGGAAACAACAAAAATGGCAAGAATAGAACTAGGGCGACTGAAAAAGTGCCCGAAGCTTTCACTCCCTTAACAGTGAGTCAAACTGAGATAATGAATACGGTCGAGCTGGGCTCACCTGCCCCTATGAACCCAGCAAATAAGTTCAGAAGGGATAACAGCAAGTACTGCGAGTATCACAAAGATACGGGCCATACTACGGAGGATTGTATGAGCTTGAAACGTATCATTCAGAGAATGGTCGATCAAGAAAGGCTCGACGCGTACGTGAAAAGGCCTCAACCCGGCAACGATGAACGACCTGCTGGTGGACAGCTAGAGCCGAGACAGCCAAGACTGAACTTGGGAGTTATCACGGAGCAAGCCAGCAACACTGCCATCAAACACAAGATATTCCATCTCAGCAAAGCACCTCATGTACCCCCTAGAAGCTATATCAGAGACAAGATGATTAGTTTCTATCCGGACGAGCTGGCAACCAATGTAGCAGCTAGAGAGCAAGTTTTGGTTATCCCATGATTAATAGATGGGTGTACGACGAGCAGACTCTTAATAGACACGGGGGCCTGCAAGGATATTTTGTTTTACAAGACATTCCAGGAAATGGGACTCTCAAATGAGCAGCTCGAGCGATATGATGGTAGATTGGAGGGCTTCACCAACCACCGGGTCGATGCCAAAGGACAGATTGAACTGGATGTCGACATAGGCCAACATCCCTACAGAGTCGTCTCCAAGGTAAAATTTATTGTCATTGATATGAATAGTGATTAGCTGCGATTCTTGATATCCCTGGTCAGGTCACACTTGGAATGGTGGCCTCGATTTCCCATCAGCGAGTTGAGTTCCCGACGCTAGCTGGAGTCGGCTGTGTACGAAGCACAGCTCGAGAATACCTTGACCATGTCCTACGAACTAGGAAGAAGAGGGAACTGGAGATTGAAACTGCTGAGGGATATTTGAAGATGTCAAAATCAGTCACCACAACTTCTAGACTATCTACAATCACCAGCGTGGAAGAGTCGACCTATCGCTCACATGACGAGGTCATGACTGAGTCGACACGTCACTCTGAAGTCACCACGGTTGATTTGGATACAGTTATGGTCGACCAAGTCTGCATAGGCGAGCTATGCCTCCAGATCGACAATAACTCGGGGGCCACCACCAGTGAGATCGCAGATGAGCTAGATGACATGATCGCTGAGGAAGCTCCGCACCTGGGGGCCAAAGAAAGATAGAGGGTCAGAGAGATCATCATCGAGACCCTGCAATTCAGAGATGGTCCGGAGCTGGAAGCTGTGGACGAGCTGGAAGCAGTGATAGCAAACCCTTCCTATCCCGAGTAGAAAATTCAGATTGGAAAGCAGTTGTCACCTGAAGAAAGATTGGAGATTGTCAGACTGCTCAACCCGACCAATAAACCCAAACCTCAGAAGCTGAGAAGCTTTGCTTGTGATAAGGAGGAAGCAATCAAACTCGAGGTACAAAAACTCTTAAGTGCATGTATCATAAAGGAAGCTACTCACACCACCTGGCTAAAAGATGGGGGGAGGTGTATGGTAGATCTATAGAAGACCTATAAGAACAAGGGGGGAGGTGTATGGTAGATCTATAGAAGACCTATAAGAACAAAGAACACTCAACAAAAAGACTTAGCTATAAGAACAAAGAACACTCAACAAAAAGACTTAGCTAGGGAGAATTGAGAGAAGGAAATAAGAAAGAAAGTTTATATTTCTTCAAAGGATATCTTACAATGAAAACCTTCACCCCTATTTATAGTACTTAGGGGAGAATACAAACAACACACTTTTTTACATGGAGATAAGCACTAACTTATCTTTATTTAGCACTATCTATTCTTTATATTACAACCACACATAATGCTTTAAAAAGAAATTAAAAGCAAGCTCCACTAAGAAAAGAAAATCAGCCCTCTTAATGGCCTAAGTGCTTCATGACGTAAGCGCTTGCATCATTCGGGTAATGACATCATCATGATGTATGGTGTATGTCATTAAATCTGATTTTACTTCCATCTAGAATCCGGATGAGACGGATCATCTTCATACGGGTCAAAGTAGCATCCTTCATTATCACTTTCATCACTATCATACTGATATGCAGTACCATCTGGTGTTAACTGCTTGGTGAGATGTGATTCATTCCAATCTGCTAGTGCTTTGATCCATTTTGCAGCTACCGGGTGATCTTTTGGCCAAACTTCCGTCCCAAATAATATTGATTCAGGAATTGAGGCTGGATCAATCATATTTGCTCTTGCCATTTCTGCTCTCATACCAATATGGACATCACGATACTTCATGGAAATCTGGATATCATCCCTGTCTAGATTATACCATTCGTGGATGAAAGCGATCGGGGCATGATAAACAAACGATTCTCCTTGATTGTTGATGATTGCCGGTGTAAGGAATGAGCATGGTCTTCGGAATAAAATCACCACATGATCCTTGCGCTTCGGGGTGGTAAGCATTTGCATCCATTGATGAGAAGGGAGAAACCACTCGAGGAGTTTGAACAAATTCCGGGAACTGTTGGGCGTTCGGTCAAAGTGGCATTGGAGGATGTATGGTAGAGTCGGCATGCTTGAAAGTGATGGCTATAGTATACGATTTGAATAAGTACCAGAAAAAGCAGAGAGCTTCTTTTGGAAAGTTAAACAAGTCGTATATCCTGAAAATGTTTAGGAAAGGGTAATCGGGGTGAAACTTGTAGTTGTCCATGATGATTCCAAACTTACGGAGGATAACAGTGAAAAGGGCTTGGTGGTTTGGGATGGCTCTTTGGCTGAGTGTCATATCTGCAATGACTTGTGACTTCTTCAGGTAGTTGAAGGACAGGGAGAATTTCGGGGCTTTTTGTGGATGAGGTATTTGGGGTAGAGGAGGAAGAGGCTTTGTCTAAGGTGGAGGAGGAAGATGATTCATTTACAGTGAACACCATTGGAAGGATTGAATGGTTTATCTGGGAAACTGGAGAGGAAGTGCATTTCCTTTTATAGTCACCGGGCCTTGAAAGGAAGTCAGCAAGGATGTTTGTCGTACCTTTGATATGCTTTACGATAAATTTCCTTTGGGAAAACCAATTTGCCCATCGTAACAGTGTGGTGGGAAGCACCTTTTTCTTGAATTCTAGCATGCGCGGAAAGGATGACATGTCCATCTCGATTTGGAATTCGTGCCCGATTAGATGGAACTGGAACTTTTCTATTCCTCTTTTGACTGCAAGAATCTCTTTGAAAGTGGAGTGGTAGTGCTTTTCTGATTGCTTGAACGTGCCGCTCTTGTATCCACATATTGATCTTTTGTCTTTTTCTTGGACGAATAATACGCCGCCCGGTGCTCATCACTTGCGTCGATGCAATATTCTCTTTTCGGAGGAAGTGGGAATCTTTAAAGGGGGCATCACCTCGGTCGGCTTTTTGATTGCCTTGGCCTTGTTTGTCTTATTATCCAAGGGGGGGGGGCTCCTTTTTGAGCATGGGGAACAACCACACTGTATGACTTGATAACTTGGGTAAGAAATCAGCCATATAATTGATTAGTCCAAGGAATTGTTGAACTGCTTTTGGAGAGGGCAACTCATGCGGGAATTTGTGCGGCTCTTGAGCTATGTGGGGCTTGAAGGCGATATTTACCATCGGATATGTCCATGCCAAGAAAATTGATAGATGATACTCCAATCTCCATTTTCTTCTCGATAGCATTATACCATACTTCGTGACCAGGGCATGAAACTTTGAGAGTAAGTCTATGTGAGACTTCTCGTCGGCGAAAACAACAAAATATCATCAATATAAACCAAGGCATTAGCAAGTATAGGTTCAAAAATGGTTACCATTGCTTTTTGGAAACGAAGGTGCATTTTTTAAACCAAAATGCATAACTTTCCATTGGTAGTGATGATCAGGTATGCAGAAGGCTGTCTTTGGTCTGTCTTCAGGAGTGATTCCTAGTTGCCAAAACCACGACTTGAGATCAAACTTAGAAAGAATTTTTGCATACGAGTGACTGGAACAAGGATTTCTTACGTGGAAGAGGGAATTTATCATACGCAAAAAATGATTTAATGGCTGATAATTAATAACCAATCTTAGTTTTCCTCGAACTTGTTCACTTCGCTTGTTGACATAAAATGCTTCACATGCCCATGGAGATTGAGTGGGCTCGATAACACCTTGGCCAATAAGGTCAGTGCACTCTTGAAGGGCAAGCTGGTAATGGTGCGGGTTCATACGGGATGGGCGGCCTTGGTAGGGTTTACATCTTCATTTTGCTTGAAGGGCAGGGAGACAAAGAAAGAAGGGTTTAGCCACAAAGGTGATGAGTGTTTGGAAAGGAACTCAGTATGGGAAGAGGCACACGAGGTTTGGATAAGCTGATATTTTAGTGACTGAATGGAATTGGCAGCTGCCATGAACATGTGTGAAACTGGGCTCCAAGGGTTTAGAAAGCTTTTGTAACAGAGACCGTTTTGTGTCCATCTTAAGTTGGGTAACTTATGAAGGATATCAAAACCAATAAGGAGGTCTTTTCCATGAGAACTTGAACCAAGTAACTTATGTTTTATGACACACTTGGGAAAGAGACGAATATGGACTGAGACGCTGATTTTGTCTATCAAGAATGTTTCTCCATTTCTTTGCGAGAAATGTTTGATGATGGGGTTTCCAGAAACTTGGGGGAAGGATTTTAGGATTCAGTATGGAAACCGAAGATCCTGTATCAAAGAAAGCAACTACTTGGATGGGCTTAGCATATGTGGAGGTGAGAATATGTACCTTGGCTAATGGAACAGGCTGGTTCTCTCGAATTGGGAGAATGTGGGGAATGTGAGGAAGAGGATTTACCATGAGAACTTGTAGATCTGGGTGGCCATAGGATGAGTACGTATCGAGAACTTTCGTACGATGAGGAGTCGGGATAAGCAATTGTGCAAATGGCGAGAATCACTTGGGCTCGTCATCAAGTGAATATAGAGACTCAAGGTCAGAAAGATCAACTGGCTCGATCTGGTTGAGCGTCTGGATTAATGCTTGGGATTTCTTCTTGTCTGGACAATCCCTCGCAAAATGTCCTTTCTTCTGACAAATATAACATCTATCAGACGTTTTGCCATGCTGGGGTTTCTTCCTTATGAACTTCCACTTCTTTTTGGCCTTTGGATTTTTCCAAGAAAATTTCTCAGAGAAGCTTGATCTGGAGATCTTCTTTGAGTGTGCCTTCTTCTTCGTATGGCTGCAGCTACAGCTTGACTTATCTTTGCATTTGATCTGGAGATACTTATCATCACATCTTTGAACCAAGATGCTTGCCAGTTTTTTCAAACTCGACAAGGAATTTCTTTTGGTTGCACAGCTTATCTACAGCATTGAGTATCAATTGGTAAAGGCCACCAAGAGAGGTTTGTGCCACCGTTGCATTTTTTGCTTCTAATGCTCTGTAGGCTTCATTTCCAAGGGACTCTGGGAAAGAGTTGAGAAAGACCTGTTTGAGATTAATATCATCAATGCCATTGAGGCAATAGAATCGCTGAGACATGCGATTGTAATGTTTCTCAAGATCCTTCTTTTGGAATGAACAACACTTCATTTTCAAAAATTCTTCTCTTGCACGGATCGTATGTTCAACTGGATTTCCAATGAATTCAGAATAGATGATGTTCATGAATTCTTCAGGTGAGGGGCATTGTTGGATTTGCAGTTGTCGGTATTCTCCGAGGCTAAGGTACCAATCCCGAAGGCGACCTTGAAGTCGGGCCAAAAATCTTTTGATAACTATCTCTATGGAATAGTACTGGAGTTCAGCAGAACACCATGTCACCATTTCAACACTTCTTTCTCGCCATTTGGAGGGTGAGATATCATCAAAGGTAAATTGCTGTTTCGTGTCGGCTCGAGGAATGGACTTGGATTTCGGGTTATTCGGTGGTAGATTTTGGTTTGTGGACTCATCTAGATCTGAATCAACGAGTTCAGTTTCTCCTTGGAAGGTTTGCTCTGGTTCTGCCATGAACAAGTGTTCGAAGGCATCAAGGGATTCAGGACTATCATCAATGATTGGTCCAATAAAGGTTGAGGCTGAACTGGATGTTGGAACGGGTTTATCTTGGGTTAGAGAGCGTAGAAAAGATGAAACTGGGTTTATCGGGAGGATACTTGGGTCTTCTGGGGAGGTACGGGTATCTGGAAGGCTATATAGGGTAGGCTGGGCTGCAAAGGTTGTAGAAGATGATGGATCCATGGGAGATGTTTTTGGCTTTGTAACAGGCAAGGGTACTGAAGCCCAAAGGGAAAGAGAAGGGGATGATTCTTTCAGGGAAGAAGTTGGAATTGGCTGTGGATCATATGCGGGCTTGACAAAAGGGGTTGTGGGTAGCCTCCAAGGATCATCAAGTAGGGTTGACACCCTTTGTTGCTTGTGTTGCCGCTCAAGATCTTGAAGTTGGGTTTTGAGAAACTTCATTTACGCTTCTTTTGAGAAAGAGCGGCGGCACGGATCTTTGGGGAAGTCTGAATGATCTGCAGCAGTTCTTGGTGTAGCATCTGAATTCTGTGGCGAATTTCTCCAATCATTCCTTCTAGGTTCTTGATCCTTGAAGAAAGGCTTTCTTGGGTTCTCACAAACCTGGTTTGCTGAGAGATAAGATGATTCAAAGCCTTGTTCTGAGCGACTGCATTCTCACTTTGCCAATTTAGAGTTGCTTCGGCTGGGCTAATCGACTTTGTATTTCCTGAAGCACCAATTGAAGTAGGATTTTGGATTTTCCATTCATGCTTGGTTCTTTGATGGGGAAATTCAACCCTACTTGATGATCCTTGGAGGCTACCCACAACCCCTTTTGTCAAGCCCGCATATGATCCACAACCAATTCCAACTTCTTCCCTGAAAGAATCATCCCCTTCTCTTTCCCTTTGGGCTTCAGTACCCTTGCCTGTTGCAAAGCCAAAATCAAATCCCATTGACCCATCATCCTCTACAACCTTTGCAGCCCAGCCTACCCTATATAGCCTTCCAGATACCCGTACCTCCCCAGAAGACCCAAGTATCCTCCCGATAAACCCAGTTTCATCTTTCCTACGCTCTCTAACCCAAGATAAACCCGTTCCAACATCCAGTTCAGCCTCAACCTTTATTGGACCAATCATTGATGATAGTCCTGAATCCCTTGATGCCTTCGAACACTTGTTCATGGCAGAACCAGAGCAAACCTTCCAAGGAGAAACTGAACTCGTTGATTCAGATCTAGATGAGTCCACAAACCAAAATCTACCACCGAATAACCCGAAATCCAAGTCCATTCCTCGAGCCGACACGAAACAGCAATTTACCTTTGATGATATCTCACCCTCCAAATGGCGAGAAAGAAGTGTTGAAATGGTGACATGGTGTTCTGCTGAACTCCAGTACTATTCCATAGAGATAGTTATCAAGAGATTTTTGGCCCGACTTCAAGGTCGCCTTCGGGATTGGTACCTTAGCCTCGGTGAATATCGGCAACTGCAAATCCAACAATGCCCCTCACCTGAAGAATTCATGAACATCATCTATTCTGAATTCATTGGAAATCCAGTTGAACATACGATCCATGCAAGAGAAGAATTTTTGAAAATGAAGTGCTGTTCATTCCAAAAGAAGGATCTTGAGAAACATTACAATCGCATGTCTCAGCGATTCTATTGCCTCAATGGCATTGATGATATTAATCTCAAACAGGTCTTTCTCAACTCTTTCCCGGAGTCCCTTGGAAATGAAGCCTACAGAGCGTTAGAAGCAAAAAATGCAACGGTAGCACAAACCTCTCTTGGTGGTCTTTACCAATTGATACTCAATCTTGTCAGACAAGGCGTGCAACCAAAAGAAATTCCTTGTCGAGTTTGAAAAAACTGGCAAGCATCTTGGTTCAGCATGTGATGATAAGTATCTCCAGATCAAATGCAAAGATAAGTCAAGCTGTAGCTGCAGCCATACGAAGAAGAAGGCACACTCAAAGAAGATCTCCAGATCAAGCTTCTCTGAGAAGTTTTCTTGGAAAAATCCAAAGGCCAAAAAGAAGTGGAAGTTCATAAGGAAGAAAACCCAGCGTGGCAAAACGTCTGATAAATGTTATATTTGTCAGAAGAAAGGACATTTTGCGAGGGATTGTCCAGACAAGAAGAAATCCCAAGCATTAATCCAAACGCTCAACCAGATCGAGCCAGTTGATCTTTCCGACCTTGAGTCCCTATACTCACTTGATGATGAGCCCAGTGATTCTGCCATTTGCACAATTGCTTATCCTGACTCCTCATCAGACGAAAGTTCTGATACAGACTCATCCTATGGCCACCCAGATCTACAAGTTCTCATGGTAAATCCTCTTCCTCACATTCCCCACATCCTCCCAATCCGAGAAAACCAGCCTGTCCCATTAGCCAAGGTACATATTCTCACCTCCACATATGCTAAGCCCATCCAAGTTGTTGCTTTCTTTGATACAGGATCTTCAGTTTCCATACTGAATCCTAAAATCCTTCCCCCAAGTTTCTGGAAACCCCATCATCAAACATTTCTCGCAGCAAATGGAGAAACATTCTTGATAGACAAAATCAGCGTCTCAGTCCATATTCGTCTCTTTCCCAAGTGTGTCATAAAACATAAGTTACTTGGTTCAAGTTCTCATGGAAAAGACCTCCTTATTGGTTTTGATATCCTTCATAAGTTACCCAACTTAAGATGGACACAAAACGGTCTCTGTTACAAAAGCTTTCTAAACCCTTGGAGCCCAGTTTCACACCTGTTCATGGCAGCTGCCAATTCCATTCAGTCACTAAAACACCAGCTTATCCAAACCTCGTGTGCCTCTTCCCATACTGAGTTCCTTTCCAAACACTCATCACCTTTGTGGCTAAACCCTTCTTTCTTTGTCTCCCTGCCCTTCAAGCAAAATGAAGATGTAAACCCTACCAAGGCCAGCCATCCCGGTATGAACCCAGACCATTACCAACTTGCCCTTCAAGAGTGCACTGACCTTATTGGCCAAGGTGTTATCGAGCCCACTCAATCTCCATGGGCATGTGAAGCATTTTATGTCAACAAGCGAAGTGAACAAGTTCGAGGAAAACTAAGATTGGTTATTAATTATCAGCCATTAAATCATTTTTTGGCAGATGATAAATTCCCTCTTCCACAGAAGAAATCCTTGTTCCAGTCACTCTCAGATGCAAAGATTCTTTCTAAGTTTGATCTCAAGTCAGGGTTTTGGCAGCTAGGAATCACTCCTGAAGACAGACCAAAGACAGCCTTCTGCATACCTGATCATCACTACCAATGGAAAGTTATGCCGTTTGGTTTAAAAAATGCACCTTCTGCTTTCCAAAAAGCAATGGTAACCATTTTTGAACCTATACTTTCTAATGCCTTGGTTTATATTGATGATATTTTGTTGTTTTCTGCTGACGAGAAGTCTCATATAGACTTACTCTCAAAGTTTCATGCCCTGGTCAAGAAGTATGTGTAAGTACCCCAATCTGGATCACCCCCTTTCAAACACACGGGAAGCACCGCAGACTCATCAACGCAGTCTCGACGACCCCTCTCACTCAAAACCCTCTCTAAACCCCCAGCCAAACCAAGGGAGGAGCCTTTCTGGGATAAAAAGGGACAAAAGGACCTTTCGGGAATTTTCAGGAAATTGGGAAAGCAATATTGGTCCGTACGGACCTCTTTGTTGTCATAATTACTGAATCTCCTTAAAGTCCACAATATTCCCTCAAATCTAGGGAAAATGATTACTCCCTGCAGAGTTGGTCCGTACGGACCTCTTTGCATGCAAGATGGTCCGTACGGACCTTATTGCTCGGGGACACCATAATTGCAAATATTCCTCCATCATCACGAGATTCCCTCAAATCGAGGAAAACCAAAAAGCTGGATTACCGGGGAGGTCCGTACGGACCTCTTTGCACCAAATACGGCACTATAAATAGAGGGCTCCCTCCTCATTTTCACACACCTCCCTCTTCTCTCTTCCTCCCTTAGCCTTCGGCTCCCCTCTAAGTCCTCTTGAGGCACTCCCGGCCCCTTTCGGATCCTTCCGAGGCCTTCCGAGCTCCCTTGTGGTGCTCCGAAGCCTCCCCGAGCGCTCCCGAGACGCCCCCGCGCTGCCCCGAGGCACTCTCGAGGTACTCTGAGGCCCCTCGTGGTACTCCGAGGCCTTGCCTGGTCTTTCCACGGTGTCCCGGCTCTTTCCGAGTCAAACCGACGATCCCAAACCACGCCGAAACTCTGCCCGAGTGACTTCTGCCACCACAACGCACGCCGAACCTCTGCCCGAGTGATCCCGACGATCCCCACGCACGCCGAACCTCTGCCCGAACGCAGCCTACAACCTCAACTCACGCCGAAACTCTGTCCGCGGACAACTGGCATCTCCCGAAGCAATCCCGATCCGTGCCGGAACGCTACTCCGACCTCAAACACTATTCCCCAGCGGAAGACAGACACGAACCAACATTGGTAAGGCTTCCTTCCTATACTATTTCAATACATTTCCATACGTAGCATACAATGTAGACATCCGATACAGCATGCATTTTTAAAAGCACACACACACACACACAACATTTAAAGGATATTAGGGGTATCCGAAAGACTCGTTTTACGAGGCTACTCGGGTGAGCTCTAATATTCTGATATTCTCTTCAGGGAGTCATCGACCTCCGAACTCAAAATCTCATCACACAAAAACGGTTTAAAATTATCTTTAAACTGATGCCCTTTTTCAATGTTTTGGGCTTAATAAAAACGGCGTGGCGACTCTACAAATGCGAAAACAAACGGCGAGACACCTCCAACGCGAAAGATTGCCAGATGCCGGGGCCGCGAGGCCTTTTCTCGGATCCGGGCTATTTCAGTTGGCGACTCTGCTGGGGACATTTTGTTTTTAAAAACTTTTAAACAAAACAAAAGATTTTTAAAACAATGATGAGGGTCAAACTTTCATTTTACCCCTTCCTTTAACTGTTGTGTGTGTGTGCACGTGCTTCGTTTTTATTTTACAAAAAAAATAAAAATACAAAAAAAAAAATGCATTAATATACATCTGTGCATACATTTAAAATTCTTCAAAAACTCTGTTTTACTCGAGAAAAAGAATTTTAGAGGCCGCACACTACGCGCCTTCTTGCCTCGGTTACACCGCACTCTACTCACTGCCGCCTCGGTTACACCGCACACTATGCGCCTTCTTGCCTCGGATACACTTGCACACTACAACCCTTAACCCGGAGTGGTCTCGGTTGCGATCCGTTTGGTCTTCCTAGGCCTCTTGGCGCGCACGGGATCATTCCAAACATCCCATCCTAGCCAAGCGTCAACCACACGTTTGAGTCTTGAGTCACACTCTGTCCGGACTCGGTTGGTTTTACCCGGTCCGTGTCATACGGCTGGATACATATACCATGCCGGCCATTTTACGAGTCAAGGCTCGGAACTCAAGATCCCTTGCGCAAGCAAAGCGATGAAAGGTCATGCTAAAATCTTGACACGATCTTGATTTCCGAAGCTACACCCAGACGATGTTCCGTCCGGATATACATCCATGCTTGCATGACACCATGTCATCACGCCTTTGATACGTCGGCCATGACGATATGACCCGGCCAACGCCCAACGTCACGGATCCCTTGCGCAAGCAAGGTAAAGAGAGGTCATCTTGGGAACTCTTGACACGATCTTGACTCAATGGCCGGCTCGGTTCACTATTCACATGGCTAACGCATCAAAACGAACATGACAGGCTCGGACCTTAGGTTCGATTTTTCTTTTAGGCCGGTGGAAACCGCTTGCACTATAGGACCCTCGCACAGGGCCGTCCACTGGGATGTCGAAATACGGGTGCAAAACGAGGGGCTTATAGCCGCACGGATGGTCTCCAGCGACCCGGGATCTAGCATAGTTGCGAAAAAGAAGAGCAATCTTTTCCAACCTACCTAGGACTCTGAGAAAACATGTTTTAAGTAAATTAAAACAACAAAAAAAAATCAATCAAAAATAAAAGAAACGGAAACCGCATGCCACGTGAGCTTTCCCCCTTTTATCCCGTTAGGCCATTCCCGTGTCTAAACCTTGCCCATCACCCCCTCCGGCCTAACAGAGTGGTCGAGAGTACCGGGAACCCGTCTCCCGGTGTCAAAACGGCAAGGTCCTACCCACCTCTGTCACCGGGGACAATCCGTCAATTCCATGGCCAAGTCGGTGGATAACAAGGATGAGAACGGGACCTTACCCCCAAGAAATTTCCCAACACTGGAAGAAGTTTGGCGAGGTCCTCATGGCTATTGAGAAACGTCAAGGTGAGCAACAAGCCTTTGGATTGAAGGTGCCATGCACCACTTCGGAACCTTAGCCACCCAACTACCCGGGGCTTCCCAAGCCATGACTGCTCCTACAGCCTCTAACATCTCTCATTGTCTCCCGAGAAGTCAACTGTTACCCTCGTACGAGCCATGCGGTTATGACGTAAGACCACAAGACCTTCCGAGAGGAAAGCACGCCCATCCGGCCTCACGAGGTCCCGGTACCACCGCCGAACAACGAACACATCTGGTGGGACGTGCTCGCGATTGCGGTGCTTGTGCGGAAATGGAATTCCGGGATGCAATGAACGAGGGCCGTCCTCGACGAAAGAAGAAGCTATCTTCTCAACAAAAACTGAAAAAGAGGTATGAATGCGGTGATCCCACGGTCGGAACCCTCGGAGAACCCTCGGGAAAGTTTGACTACTATGTCATCTACTCCAGAAATCTCCCGGCCTAGTTACGCACGGGGCCACGGCAATGTTTGCTCCATGATCATTTGGGACGAGCTTCGCACCGCCACCGAAGGCCCGAAGGTCCGAGATAATCCAACCCCTGTCTTGGGAAGATCTCAAAGCCACTATTGATGCTTCGGTAAAAGCCATGACGGTGAACGAATTGAAATGCGCGGTCGGCCTTACGCCAATCGGGCTCCTCCCACTCCGAAACGGGAGAGACAAGCAAAGCCATAAGTCCCGAGGTGAATGTTCGACACGTTCGGCCAAATCCCGATGAATCCTCCACGGACAGACAAAAGGCCGGCCATACCGAGCCACGAATTGAAAGGGGCCCTACACCAAAGAAGCTGAAACCTTGGACCCAAAGGTTGAAGATCCTGTCTTGACACGGCTCAAGCGCACTCGAGGCTAACATCTCACTCTGGTCCTTACTCACTTCATCTTACCCGCACAAGCTCAAGTTGGAAGAAAGCCTGGCCCGGACCATGGTTCCCATCACGGTGACACACGATGAAGCGGTTCGAGATGATTGGCAACGTCAATTACAGGCAATATCATCACCTTCACAGAGCTCGATCTTCCAAAATTTGGGGCGACCACAACGAGCCTCTCTACATAACAGTTCAACCGGACGAGCGCCGTCTCCCTCGGGTGTTGGTAGATGGGGATCATCCATGAACGTCCTCCCGGCCAAAATGATGGATTTGCTAGGGATCAAAGCAAGCGATCTAAAACCCTCGACTCAGGCAATCAAGGCATACGACTCAACATCCCGCCCGATCTTGGGAATAGCCACCTTGAACCTTTGGTTTGGAAAACAAATGGTCTGACAGATTTCCAAGTCATCGACATCCCGATCACATTCACTGCCATTTTGGGATGCCCTTGGCTACATCAGATCAATGGGGTGGCATCCACTCTCCATCAATGCGTAAAGTTCATCCAAGGAACAGATCTGACCATCATCTACGGCGATAGCATAGTCAGCGAAAGGACCGACACCAACGGCGTCCCGGTTTTAGAGATCAAACACGATGATGACGGCATGATGCTCACCGGGTTCACCATCGAGAGCCCAAAGGCCCAGTGTGCCACATAGATTTGCCTTTGATTTGGGACAAGATTCCTCCCCGATGAAAATGATGAAGCACATGAACTACATCCGGGGCTCGGTTTGGGAAAACGCCATCGGGGCACTCAACAGATCATCAATATCAAAGAACGAGAATACCGCACGGCCTAGGATACTCTCCTACTCCCGAACACATTGCGGAGGACAAGCGAGCTGCACGAAAACGCTCCACGAGATAACAAAAGAGGCTCGCACGCAATCTCCGATCTTCGTCCCTTACGGCTTCGACATGACCAAGTACTTCACAAGGAAGGCCGGCAACTTGGAAGAAGATCCGGAAAAGGGAACAGAGGCGATCGGCGCCAAACAAAGCTGGCCGACAACCATGGACAAGCTCAGGCGAGAACTGGCAAGATTCGGAGGCCTCAAGCCAAATCCTGTCCGAAGAGCATTCCTCGACACACCGCCCCTGCCGGGATCCACAACCACCACTATTCACAGCGAATTTTGGTTCGGGAAAACCCCCTCTTTGGCGGAAGAATTCAAAAAACTCTCTGTCAACACTCCTACCTTCAACAAACGGGACGAGTCTGCATTCGAGCTAGCAATGCCCAAGACAAAAGCAAGAGACTCCGCAGACGATGCTTGGGACGAACCACTGCTACACCTGCTCTTCAAAGAAGAAATCGAGATGCCGGATCTAATCGATTTTGTTTCTGATAACTCTGTGATAGCAATGATTGGGAACGGTGACATAAAGCCTTTCAAGCCCCATCTCCTATCAAGCTCATTGCCACTCAATAAGCTGGGCCACATTCTCGGACCTCTTTGCCCAAAAGGACATGATCGAACAACTTGGTCGACCCCTCGAGTCCTAGAGTCTAGTGTCAAAACTCATCCTGAGTCCATTAGCTTTGAATTTGAGTCTCTCGAGTCATCTGATGGCCTCACGCCAGAAGATTACGAACTCATTGCCAATAATGTATTCCCGTATGCTCTTAATGAATGCTTCGATCTTTCCGAGTATCCTCTCATTGCATCTTTAACAACTGATAAATTAACTAACACACAAACAGTTAATAACGATTCACTTGATGAAGAAGCAGACACATTAAATGAACAATACATTAAGCACATCTTTAAGCATGTTGTCAAACAAGAGAAAAACCGGGCCCAAGCTGTCGAGGAGGTTTTAACCAAAGTGAATTTGGGACCGCTATTTGAAGAGCCAAAAGAGACGCAAATCGGAAGTTTCTTCACCGGCACGAGCAAGACGCATTGACTTGCTCAAAGAGTTCGTGGATGTGTTCGCTTGGTCTTACCGAGACATGCCCGGATTAGATCCTAACATTGTAGAGCACCGGATCCCCTTGAATCCCGAGGCTAAGCCCATCAAGCAAAAGCTACGCCGAATCAAGCCAGAATGGTCTTTACAAGTCAAGGAAGAGATCGAGAAGATGCTTCGCGTCGGCTTCATCAGGGTGATTGAATACCCCACATGGCTCTCCAATATCGTCACGGTCACCAAGGCCAATGGAAAAGTACGCTGTTGCGTGGACTTCCGAGATCTCAACAAAGCAAGTCCCAAGGACGATTTTCCACTACCCAACATCGACATGTTGGTAGACACTCAGCCCAATTTCGAAGTCAAGTCTTTCGTGGACGGTTTTGCTGCTACAATCAGATCAAGATGGCCGAAGAAGACCAAGAAAAGACAGCTTTTCACAACCCCTGGGGAACCTCTTGCTACACGCAATGCCGTTCGGACTAAAGAACGGCTGGGCTACCTACCAACGGGCAAAGAACCGCCCTCTTCCACGATATGATCCACAAAGAGATCGAAGTGTACGTCGATGACATGATCGTTCACTCAAAGGGATCGGAGAACGGACAACACCTCACGAACTGAGAAAATTCTTCAATCGCCTCCGAAAACACTCAATGAGGCTTAACCCGCCAAATGCACATTTGGGGTTAGCCGAGGCAAGGTTTTGGGATACATGGTCACCGAAAGAGGCATCGAGGTTGATCCTCAAAAGATCAAGGCTATCATCGAAATGAGACCACCGCAAACTCGCACAGAGGTGAAAAGCTTCATGGGCCGCCCGCAATATATCGCCGCTTCGTCAACCAATTGACCTCTATGTGCGAGCCAATCTTCAAGCCGATGAAGAAGAACGCCGACATCGAATGGAACTCGAATGCCAAGATGCCTTTGAGAAAATAAAGCATACCTTGTGAGTCCTCCGATTCTCTGTCCTCCCCACGAGTAAAAGCCACCGTTGCTATACCTAACCGTGACCGACACCGCAGTTGGAGCCATGCTCTGTCAAGAAAAGAAGGAGCCACGGGTCGAAAACGCCATCTACTTCGTCGCCGAAAGTTTCAAGGCAAATAACTCAATTACTCACCCTCGAGAAAACCTGCGCAGCTGGGTATGGGTTATCGGGAAACTACGCGCACTACATGCGGCCGCACACAGCACACTTGGTTTCCAAAATGGACCCAGTCAAGTACCTCTTCGACAAACCATCTCTGTCAATGAGGCTCGCCAAATGGTCTTTCTTCCTAGCAGAATTTGACATCAAGTACGTAAACCAAAAGTCAATCAAGGGACGGGCCATGGCTGAACAACTGGCTGATTTCCCAACCGACGAGGCTCGAGGCCCCGAACCACAATTTCCAGACGAAGGAATCTTCGCAATCGAAGGCGAAAACCGATGGCAACTGTTCTTTGACGGAGCGGCCAACCAAAAGGGAAACGGCATCGGTATGCTCTTGGTGGATCCCAAGGACGAGCACACCCCAATTGCTATAAAGCTCAATTTCGAGGTAACCAACAATGCCGCCGAATATGAAGCTGCGCTGGCTTTGGACTACAAGCCGCACTCGAGAGGAAGGTCCAGAAGCTCGAAGTTTATGGGGACTCAGCCTTGATCATCAACCAAGTCTCCAACAAGTGGAAAACCATAGACCCGGGCTTGCAAAAATACCATGCCTGCATAGAGGACCTCATCACACAATTCGAAGAGGTCACCTTCCATTACTTGCCAAGAGACCGAAACAGGTTTGCGGATGCCTTAGCCACCTTGGCTTCCTCAGTGGAAATCCCCGAAGGAAAAGCAATCAAACCCTTCAAAGTCGGACGAAAGGAAATTCTGCCTCACTTGTTGTGAGATTGAACCAGGACCTAAGCCCGTCAATGAGCCATGGTATAACCAGATCTTCCAATACCTCAAGAGCGGGAAACCACCTTCATGAACAAGGAAGACCCACACACGTAAGGGATCAAAACCAAGAGCATCATGGCCCTAAAACGCCTTGCCTCTCACTTCGTCATCCCTGGGGACATGCTATACAAGAAACGCTACCACGGGCCACTCCTACGCTGCGTCGCCCAAGAAGAAGCAGACAAGTTCATGAACGAAGTCCACAATGGGGCTTGCGGTCCCCACATGAACGCCTGAGCCCCGATGCAAATCATTCTCAGGATGGGTTACTACCGGATCTCCATGGAGGCAGATTGCATCCACTTTGTCCGAAGCCGCGACAAGTGCCAACGGTTCTCCAACCTCAATCATCTACCACCCCACGATCTCTACCGCATGACTACACCTTGGCCCTTTGCCACTTGGGAATTGACGTCATCGGGAAAATCGCTCCGCCAGCAAAGAATCTGGCCACGAAGTTCATCTTAGTAGCCATCGACTACTTCACCAAATGGGTCGAAGCCAAGTCCTACAAGGTACTCACCTCCAAGAAGGTCGCACATTTCCTCAAAGAAAACATCATCTCGCCGATACGGCATCCCAAATGAGGTCATATCGTACAACGGCTCACACTTCGAAGGGGAATTCGACAGACATGCCGGCTGAATTCAAGATCACACGTCACAAATCTTCTCCCTACGGCCACAAACAAACGGCGCCGTGGAAGCAAAGAAACAAAACCCTCGAACGGATCATCCGAAAAATGACCACCCGAGGACGAGATTGGCCCGAGAAGCCGCACCTTGCACTTTGGGGCTACCGCACATCAGCCGTAACAGCCACGGAGAAACCCCATTTGCCCCGACGCACGGGATGGAAGCAGTCCCTTCCCATCGAGCTAGAAATTCCTCACTCCGAGTGCTGCTGGAAAATGACATCAACGAAGTCGAATGGCTCCGAAGCCGACATGACGAATTGGCTCGCTAGACGAGCGACGACTAAAGGCCATGGAACACGTCCGAGCCTATCAAAGTAGGATGGCTAGAGCCTTCGACAAGAAAGTCAAATCCCGAGACATCGTGGAAGGTGACCTTGTACTCAAAGAAAAGCCTCCCACTCGAACCAACCCACTCGGGAAAATGGGAACCCACATGGATCGGCCCTTTCGTGGTTCAAAAGATCTTCTCCGAGGCGCCATGAAGCCGACGGACCTAGACGGCAATCCCTTCATGAATCCAGTCAACGGAAGCAAACTTCGCAGATACTTCGCCTAAAGAAGAACAACTGCATCTCTTGGCACTCCATGTAGTGTCGAACTACGCAGACCTGAGCCCTCTAGTCCGGGGAACGTAGGCAACCTTAATTGGTCCGGCTCTAAAAATACACAAAAGTCAAAAGTTTGAATGTCAACCAAGACCTCCATCAAGCTCCGCACTTTTCAAGAACACGCCTCAGCCACTCCTTGACCAAGTCAAACGACGGCGGCAACATCAAAGGACATCCGAGGGTCACTCAAAGCATCAAACGACCAGACTCATGACCGTTTCCAAGCCAGGGGCTTGTCTTCGCCCTCACGCGCTTCAAAAAAAAAAAAAAAGAGCTCGAGCAAGGGCTCACAAAAAAAAATATAAAAAAAGAGAGCTCGAGCAAGGGCTCACAAAAAAAAAACAATAAATAAAAGAAGCTCAAGCAGAAGCTGCGAAAAGGAGGTCAAGAGCCCGACGCCAACAAGCGGCAAGGAAGCTACGAAAAAGACCGTCAGAACGACTTGTCAAGGGAGCATTAAACCTCTCGGCCAAGCACAAAGCCTCAGCAAAGGAGATTGCCGTGCCAGGGCCTGCATCGCTTCAAGTCCGCAAATGCAAATGTAAAAGTCCAAAGATGGACGCCGACAAAGTGCACAACAGAAGCAAAGGCAAACAAAAGATCTTGCGTCTCGACAAAGCTTTAAAAGTAAATCACAAATCACTAACGGTTACAACATTTCTTGATGAGTTCAAGCACGGTCTACTCTCAAGTTCACAACATGCTAAAAGACAAATTTAATACATTTAACTAATAATGTGTTTGCAATGCAATGAATGGATACCTAGGAGGTCATTCCGCGCCATCTCGCGCTTGTCCCTCGCCATTCTTTCCTTTCTTCCCTCGTCCCCGGCGAGTCTTCTTTCGCTCCACGTGAACCAACTCGCGTCTCTCAGCCCGAGATCCGAGGTCCTCCTCAGAGTCAAATAATCCAAGAGCTCTCGTGGCTTCATTCGCCCGTGCTTCGGCTCGGATCTCCTCCCCGCGAGTCCGTAAAGAGGACCTCTCCCCGTCGCCGGTCAACTCTAGTCTCGTAGTCAAACAAAGCGTCTCCCGTCACATCCAAAGGGTCAGACCAGCTTCGGCACTCCTAAGGCAATAGCTACTACGGCGACCGGGTCCTGCAATCGCTGCACGCCTGCTCTCCAAGACCACTTGGGATCGCCCAACATCGCTGCTCATACCAGGCCGGATACCGAGTCGTCAATACAACGCTCCCCCTACGTCTAAGGAGTATCACAGGAGGGAAAGCGGAATACTTCCATACCCTCGTACAATACAAGAAGGCACTGAGCCGCCATACAAAGAGGAACTACCTCCGCAAGTAGCAAGGTCATCCCACCTTAACAAAGGCTCTGCTTCATCCCAAACCGCCGGAAACAAGCGACGGAATATAGAAGGAAGACCAAGACAAACCTGGAACTCGACAACGTAGGACCCTTCCCCGCAAGACCCTCGTGGTCTCAATCCTCCGGTGCGGAACCCACCAGCGGATCTGATGCGTACCAAGCCGTGCCATCCATCTCTCCCAAAGTGACCGATCCATATCCAACACAAGAGGTCGCTGAGCAAATGACCACGGGCTAAACGACGTCTGAGCCTCGGGCATGGCCTCGAAGTCTCTCTCGCAGCCACAAGGTGAGCAAAGCGGGGCTTCCCCTCTCATAAAACGATCCCCGCCGCGACGGCCGATACCATGAAGAGTCTCCCCAAAGACCAACGGGACAATATCTTCTCCACTGCAAAGGCCCTACCACATCTAGCAAAGCGCCATCACAAATGACAAGGGAACCGACTGAAAAAGCGTCGCCATCACGCACAAGGCAAATACATCCCAAGAGACGTCACTCTCATCATCAACCATGAACCGCTCCGGCAGCTCGAAATGTCGATATGACCCGAATCAAGGATCATGCCCCGCACTTCTTCCAACGAAGTATGAAGAAAGTCACGCAAGCTTCACGCTCACAAGAACGCCACCAATCAAAGCGCGAGATGGCCTCCACCTCCGGTCCCTCCAATCAAAGCCCAAAATCCTCAAAAGTGGGCACCATTTCATTGTAGGAGAAACAAAGACACGTGCCTCCTAACTTTCCTGTAACTTCGCGGCTGCCCGCAACAAATCCCAATCAGGAACCAACTCCTTAAAAGACCAAACCGAGCAAAGACGAAACCTTACCTCGAAAGCCCGTCTCGATGCCTCATACGGCGCCGCATCCACGTTTTCAACCTGCTCGAGGAAGTGTGCTTGCCTCTCTCGCGAAAGCCTCGGCAAAATTCTAGGGACGTACGAAGAATCCATGGCAAAAATGGAGGTTCCTAGAGAAAATGGGGAAGAAAGCTCGAAAATGGCCGCAAATGGGGAAATGAGGAAGAACTGTGCACCGGAAAGCATTTATGTCCTTCCCAAAGCAAGGTTGGTCCGTACGGACCTCTTTGCATGCTAAGTATGTCCGTACGGACCTCCTTGCAAATGTAACCCATTTCCCCAAAGAAACAAGCACAAAACCACTGTCCTCGGCAAAACCTTGCTCCAAACTCGCTCAAACACTGCCAAAGCCATTCCCGGCAAACAAACACTACCCATAAACACACTCTCAGCTCACGTGGCATGTACAAAAATAAAAAAATAATAATAGCAACAATTTCTAGGACAAATCCCGGGAATCACAAAAAATGACATTACATCTTAAGATAAAATACTGTTTGCCATGCAAATACATGTGTTTTATTACAGGTACCCAAAAAAAAATGTCTGTTGCTAAACAAAAAAAAAAGGAGGGATATGAAAAGAGGGAAAGCAAATGAATACTAATCAGAATCCTCAGCATCATCATCCTCGCCAAGGTCCTCCAGAGAGAAGTCGGGCATCCCAGCGAACTCGCCCGTCACATCCTCGTCGTCGGAATCACAGAGGCACCCGCCGGAGGCTCCCCACGAAAAGTACTCGGAAGGATCAAATCCGGCGAAAGGATCAAAGAAAGAAGGCTCGAGGAACCCTCACCCCGTGCGCCATGTGGAGGCATGAACCGATAAAAGGGCCGCTCCCTCGAAGGCCCCGCAGCCTCCCGAAGATGTCCGGCATCCATGCTATGCCGCCCCCTCAAAGGTCCCTCCCGCCGCGGCTCCGGCTCGGCTCTAGGCGGAGGAACGTCTGAGAATGCCTCGAAGGCATAGGCTCGTACGCCGGCACATGACGCGAAGACCGGCGGGACACCTTCGACGCCATCTTCTTAGCGAAGGAGCGCATCGCCACGTAACGGCGAGTCGGCATATCGTAGGCTCTCCTGGGACTCCGCACCAACAAGAAGTCAAGGAAACGCTCGTCAAATGCGGTTATACTCGACAACAAAAAGAGAAAATGCGTAAAAGATGCCAAGATGGAAAAGAGTCAAGACACTCACGCGATCTGTCGGGATCCACTCGGTATGCAGCGGGAGCTCGCTCCGAACGGCAGCACACCCCTCCTCCTCGACCCGTCCCCGCGGACGTACGTGAAATCCGGTCCCGGCATCGGAACCTGCAGGGGAGCTGCGGGCCGGCCCTCTCTCTCCCGCGCCGGCAAAGACTGCGCGTCCTCGAACTTCCTCCTCACGAAGGCCCCGTACTCCTCTCCGTATAAAATGAACTCCTCGCACCGACACCGCCAAGGTACCTCTCGAAGTCAAGCACATCCATATCCCGGAGTCAAGCATCCCAAAGGGAGGGTCCTCTGAGCCACGGAAGCACACCGGGCCATGCCCAAAAGCACCCGCTCCCCTGTGTACATGACATCACAAGTCAATCCCCGCAAAGCATCTTCCGCCGCGCCGTCACCTCGGGAGCCCCTCAAACTCATCTCCCTCATACCGAGTCCACGGGAACAAGATAAACCCCTCACGGCTATCTCTCTCCCGGACGGCTCCGCACATCCTGTCCGTAGGCGATGGTGAGCTTCCCCGCCGGGTCCTCCTCTTCCTCGCCGTACGAGCCCGGCCTAGCATAGCAGATACGCAAAGCAATGCGCCCCCGGATCTCTATCCCACGGGAAGCACTGGAAAACCTCATAAAACCACACCTCGTGACAAAAGCAGAGACGGCTCGAGTGTAAAAGACAACGGAGAAAAGACAAGTTGCTAAATCAAGAAAAAAGAATAAACTCATACCTCCCGAGCAAAGTCAAAACAGGCCAACGAACCGGCCGCCCCTTCGCTAAACCGGTCCAAGGAGAAGTAGAGCTCACCCAAGCCTACCTCGCCCCAAGCAATGTCGCCGAGACCCTATCCAGATCAGTCCAAGCTCTCCAACAGAGCAAAGGGAGCTGCGGTCGCGTGGTTCGAGAACAAAGTCTCGGACCGGTGCATACCACAAGAAGGAGCGCGCTAAGCGCTCCGCTGTCCACCCAGCCGTACCTCGGATGTAGGCCCCAATGCTTGGACGTGATCCTCGGCTCCACATCGCTATATAGCATGCCCGAGGCCCCTGCGAGGACGAGGCTCAAGCCCGGCGGCTCGAGTCGGCACATCATCAGAGATCATGTCTCTCCACCTCACAGGCTCCCCTTTGAAGGAAAGCCCGGTGATCGCAGCAAAGTCGGTAGGCGTCACTGTCACCTCGCCCCAGCTCAGGTGGAAGGTGTGGGTGGTATCCCACCAATACTCAGATAAACCCAGGGAAGACACTCTTGTTCTTCCTCGTGTCGGGACACTCCGGCCCGGGTTCTCAACGAACACACCTAGGCCGAAGCATAAACCGGCCTCAGGGGACTCGGCCTACCGTCCACGGAAATATCGGGCATCCGCCGCCATAGCTCCACAACGGCCTCGAGCGATCCCAGAGTCTTCATCCTCTTGGCCTTCCCGGCCATAAGCCCCGTATCTGCGAGGTAAACACGGCAAAGGTACGTCAATCACATGTACTTAATATAAAGGCACATATAACCCGTCACAAAACACGGCACATATTGCACATAATTTTCACATACATTATACATATAATTTTTCCATGTAACCCGTCACAAAACACGGCACACAATGCACATATTTCTCACATATAATGCACATATAATGCACATAATTTTCACATATATCATGCATATAATTTTTCCCATGCGATCCGTCACAAAAACACGGCACACAGCTGTACACATTTTCTCAAAAGAAAAAAGGGGGATTAAACCCTACACGACACATTTTCAAAAGAAAATCCGTCCCAACACAGCACATATTGCACATATTTTCCCCACAAAGTCCGTCACCCAAAAACATGGCACACACGGCACGACACATATGCATAACACATTTTCAAAGAAAAATCCGTCCCTACACGGCACACACTTTCACATATAACCCGTCACAAAACACGGCACGTGTCACATTTTTTCACAAAAATTATCACTACACGATAATTTTTCTCACAATGTACATACATAAATAGCATTAGGTACAAAACACCAAAGCATGCAATTCACTAGATAGGCACTTTATTTTCACAAATAAGAGCTAATCTACACATTTCTGCACAAAATACACATACCCACAATTTTTACATGTCCATTTTCAACAATTCATCAAGAATTTCACAAAAAGGCATAAAATAATAATAAAAAAAAAATTCAAAAATGCGAAAAACTAAAACCTAGTTCTAGCATTCAAAAAATTCGAGCAGGGAATCAAACGGAGCAGTTTCTTACCTCCCCGACGTTCATGGAGCGACGATTATGCACCTCCGGATTCGGATACAAAACATCCGGGTTCTTCGAAGATGGAACGAACGAAATCCAATTCCTTTGGAGCTCCATTCGCTGCTCAACCACTTCCTGACTGCGTTGACGATGACTCCTTCGAGATCCCTCCGCCATTGCAAGCAATTCAAGCTAAGAAAAATGGAAGATTTTGGACAAAAATGGAGTTTTCTCTCTTTCTCTCTCGCTGGTTCACGAACTGGGAATGGGAAATGAAGAGGGAGCCTCGGTTATTTAACCCGGTCAAAATCTGGGAACTGTAAAAATCAAAGTGGTCCGTACGGACCTCTTTGCAACCAGGTTGATCCGTACGGACCTCTTTGCAAAAGGGGGCCAAATTACTTTCCTGCCCTTATAATCTTTGCCCCTGGCTGTCCTAAGGCCTTTTCCAGCAAATCCAAGTGCAGAATGGTCCCTAACCCTTCAAATCAACCACCGGCCGTCAGCGTAAGACCGGTCCTCGCCCACTCCAACGGCAACTCAATCCCCGGTCGTCAAGCGTAAGACCGGTCCTCGCCCACTTCAACGGCAATTCAACCACCGGCCGTCAAGCGTAAGACCGGTCCTCGCCCACTTCAACGGCAACTCAATCCCCGGCCGTCAGCGTAAGACCGGTCCTCGCCCACTCCAACGGCAATTCAACCACCGGCCGTCAGCGTAAGACCGGTCCTCGCCCACTCCAACGGCAATTCAACCACCGGCCATCAGCGTAAGACCGGTCCTCGCCCACTTCAACGGCAATTCAATCCCCGGCCATCAACATAAGACCGGTCCTCGCCCACTCCAACGGCAATTCAACCACCGCCCGCTCAACGGCAATTCAAGAAGGAGCTGACACCTCCCGGCCACACGAATCCCCGAGGCACGAGACGCCTCCAAGACGCCCGACGACAATTCAAGAAGGAGCCAACACCTCCCAGCACGAATATCAAGGCACAAGACGCCTCCAAACGCTCAACGACAACTCGACAGCTGGAGGTCCGAAGTCATCTTCCCAACGAGAAAGGGCCCTACAAGGTCACGCATCCCAGCAATTCAAGCAGGCGGTCGGATGTAAGCCCGAACCGCCCACTTCAACGGCGGGCAAGCACCGGCCATCAAAGTACGCCCGAGCTCCTCCCAACAAGTCAAAGGGAAGTCATGCAAGACTGCATATCCCCAGCACCGACCATCATCCTTGCCCACTCAATGGCAAAACAAGCACGCGAAGGAGCCAACACCTCCGTCTGAAGTCCCAAGGCACGAAGCGCCTCCCAAAATGCCAAATGGTGAAGCAATCATCGGCCATCATCCTTGCCCACTTCAACGGCAGCTCAAGCACCGGCAGTCATCGTAAGTCCAACCTTCTACATCAACATGCAAAAACACAAAGGCCTCTACGCCTCTCGAAGCACAAGGCAGACATGCCTCCACAACTGCGGCTAGAAGACGATGCAAAGTCCTCGCGCATTACATCAACTGCGGCTAGAAGACGATTCAAAGTCCTCGTGCATTACATCAAACTGCGGCTAGAAGACGATTCAAAGTCCTCGCGCATAAACACCAACAGCCGCCAGATGACGATTCAAAGTCCTCCAGCGTGGCACCAACCGCCGCCAGATGACGATTCAAAGTCCTCCAGCGTGGCACCAACCGCCGCGGATGACGATTCAAAGTCCTCCGGCGTGGCACCAGCCGCAATCGAGAAGACGATTCGAGTCCTCACTCTATCTCCGGCCCGGAAGGCCTTAAACTACCCGATTAGGAAAATCGTAAAATTTCCATCCCAGGACACCACCACGTCCTCACAATTGACCTCGGCGGTCACCACATCTCAGGACACCACCACGTCCTTACCACTGACCTCGGCGGTCACACAACAGGGCACCACCACGCCCACATGCACTCACAAATTCACGACCCCGAACTACGACCGAGGCTTGATTCCCGCCGGGGATACGTAGGAATCCTATCACGGGGTCCGGCCATCGACCTTATGCGGTCACCCAGGACACCACCACGTCCTTACCACCGACCTCGGCGGTCACACGACACTTGAGGGCACCACCGCGCCCACATTCACAAAACACTCACCCCACACCCGAACTACGACCCGGGCTTGATTCCCGCCAGGGATACGTAGGAATCCTATCACAGGGTCCAGCCTACTGACCTATGCGGTCACACAAAAGGACACCACCGCGTCCTCACATTGACCCTCACGGTCACTTCCTCTCCCAGCACGCGATCCAGATTAGGACCCTTATCTTATCGGCGACCCCACTTCTTTCATAAGTGACGTCGTCGAGGGCTTCTGTAAAGTACCCCAATCTGGATCACCCCTTTCAAACACACGGGAAGCACCGCGAGACTCATCAACGCAGCGATCTCGACGACCCCTCTCACTCAAAACCCTCTCTAAACCCCCGGCCCAAACCAAGGGAGGAGCCTTTGCAGGATAAAAAGGGACAAAAGGACCTTTCGGGAATTTTCGGGAAATTGGAAAAGCAATATTGGTCCGTACGGACCTCTTTGTTGTCATAATTACCGAATCTCCTTAAAGTCCACAATATTCCCTCAAATCTAGGGAAAATGATTACTCCTGTGAGTTGGTCCGTACGGACCTCTTTGCATGCAAGATGGTCCGTACGGACCTTATTGCTCGGGGACACCATAATTGCAAATATTCCTTCATCATCACGAGATTCCCTCAAATCGAGGAAAACCAAAAAGCTGGATTACAGGGGAGGTCCGTACGGACCTCTTTGCACCAAATCTGGCACTATAAATAGAGGGCTCCCCTCCTCATTTTCACACACCTCCCTCTTCTCTCTTCCTCCCTTAGCCTTCGGCTCCCCTCTAAGTCCTCTTGAGGCACTCCCGGCCCCTTTCGGATCCTTCCGAGGCCTTAGAGCTCCCTTGTGGTGCTCAGAAGCCTCCCAGCGCTCCGAGACGCTCCGCGCTGCCCCGAGGCACTCTCGAGGTACTCTGAGGCCTCGTGGTACTCAGAGGCCTTGCACAGTCTTTCCACGGTGTCCCGGCTCTTTCCGAGTCAAACCGACGATCCCAAACCACGCCGAAACTCGCCCGAGTGACTTTCGCCACCACAACGCACGCCGAACCTGCCCGAGTGATCCCGACGATCCCCACGCACGCCGAACCTACGCCGAACGCAGCCGGCAACCTCAACTCACGCGAAACTCTGTCGCGGACAACCGGCATCTCCGAAGCAATCCCGATCCGTACCAAACGCTACTCCGAGCCTCAAACACTATTCCCCGGCGGAAGACGGACACGAACCAACATTGGTAAGGCTTCCTTCCTATACTATTTCAATACATTTCCATACGTAGCATACAATGTAGACATCCGATACAAACATGCATTTTTAAAAGCACACACACACACACAACATTTAAAGGATATTAGGGGTATCCGAAAGACTCGTTTTACGAGGCTACTCGGGTGAGCTCTAATATTCTAATATTCTCTTCCCGGGGAGTCATCTGACCTCCGAACTCAAAATCTCATCACACAAAAACGGTTTAAAATTATCTTTAAACTGATGCCCTTTTTCAATGTTTTGGGCTTAATAAAAACGGCGTGGCGACTCTACAAATGCGAAAACAAACGGCGAGACACCTCCAACGCGAAAGATTGCCAGATGCCGGGGCCGCGAGGCCTGCTCGGATCCGGGTAATTTCAGTATGGTATAATGCTATCAGAGAAGAAAATGGAGATTGGAGTATCATCTATCAATTTTCTTGGCATGGAAATATCCGACGGTAAATATCAGCTTCAGCCCCACATAGCTCAAGAGCTGCACAAATTCCCAGATGAGTTGCCCTCTCCAAAAGCAGTTCAACAATTCCTTGGACTAATCAATTATATGGCTGATTTCTTACCCAAGTTATCAAGTCATACAGTGTGGTTGTTCCCCATGCTCAAAAAGGAGCCCCCCCCTTGGACGATAAGACAAACAGAAGCAGTCAAGGCAATCAAAAAGCTGACTGAGGTGATGCCCCCTTTAAAGATTCCCACTTCCACCGAAAAGAGAATATTGCAGACCGATGCAAGTGATGAGCACTGGGCAGCAGTATTATTCGTCCAAGAAAAAGACAAAAGATCAATATGTGGATACAAGAGCGACACGTTCAAGCAATCAGAAAAGCACTACCACTCCACTTTCAAAGAGATTCTTGCAGTCAAAAGAGGAATAGAAAAGTTCCAGTTCCATCTAATCGGGCACGAATTCCAAATCGAGATGGACATGTCATCCTTTCCGCGCATGCTAGAATTCAAGAAAAAGGTGCTTCCCTGACCCACACACTGTTACGATGGGCGAATTGGTTTTCCCGGTGGAAATTTCTTGTGAAGCATATCAAAGGTACGACAAACATCCTTGCCGATTTCCTTTCAAGGCCCGGTGACTATAAAAGGAAATGCACTCCCTCTCCAGTTTCCCGTATAAACCATTCAATCCTTCCAATGGTGTTCACCGTAAATGAATCATCTTCCTCCTCCACCTTAGACAAAGCCTCTTCCTCCTCTACCCCAAATACCTCATCCACAAAAAGCCCCGAAATTCTCCCCGTCCTTCAACTTCTGAAGAAGTCACGGAAGTCATTGCGAGATATGACACTCACCAAAGAGCCATCCCAAACCACCAAGCCCTTTTCACCGTTATCCTCAGTAAGTTTGGAAATCATCATGGACAACTACAAGTTTCACCCCGATTACCCTTTCCTAAACATTTTCAGGATATACGACTTGTTTAACTTTCCAAAAGATGCTCTCTGCTTTTTCTGGTATTTATTCGAATCGTATACTATAGCCATCACTTTCAGTACAGTCAGACTCCAGTCATACATCCTCCAATGCCACTTTGACCGAAAGCCAACAGTTCCCGGAATTTGTTCAAACTCCTCGAATGGTTTCTCCCTTCTCATCAATGGATGCAAATGCTTACCACCCCGAAGCGCAAGGATCATGTGGTGATTTTATTCCGAAGACCATGCTCATTCCTTACACCGGCAATCATCAACAATCAAGGAGAATCGTTTGTTTATCATGCCCCGATCGCTTTCATCCACGAATGGTATAATCTAGACAGGGATGATATCCAGATTTCCATGAAGTATCGTGATGTCCATATTGGTATGAGAGCAGAAATGGCAAGAGCAAATATGATTGATCCAGCCTCAATTCCTGAATCAATATTATTTGGGACAGAAGTTTGGCCGAAAGATCACCCGGTAGGCCGCAAAATGGATCAAAGCACTAGCAGATTGGAATGAATCACATCTCACCAAGGCTTGACACGGATGGTACCGCATATCGATATGATAGTGATGAAAGTGATAATGAAGGATGCTACTTTGACCCGTATGAAGATGATCCGTCTCATCCGGATTCTAGATGGAAGTAAAATCAGATTTAATGACATACACCATACATCATGATGATGTCATTACCCGAATGATGCAAGCGCTTACGTCATGAAGCACTTAGGCCATTAAGAGGGCTGATTTTCTTTTCTTAGTGGAGCTTGCTTTTAATTTCTTTTTAAAGCATTATGTGTGGTTGTAATATAAAGAATAGATAGTGCTAAATAAAGATAAGTTAGTGCTTATCTCCATGTAAAAAAGTGTGTTGTTTATATTCTCCCCTAAGTACTATAAATAGGGGTGAAGGTTTTCATTGTAAGATATCCTTTGAAGAAATATAAACTTTCTTTCTTATTTCCTTCTCTCAATTCTCCCTAGCTAAGTCTTTTTGTTGAGTGTTCTTTGTTCTTATAGCTAAGTCTTTTTGTTGAGTGTTCTTTGTTCTTATAGGTCTTCTATAGATCTACCATACACCTCCCCCCATCTTTTAATGTGGTCATGGTGAAGAAATCCAACGGCAAGTGGAGAATGTGTGTCGACTTCACCAATCTTAACCTTGCTTGCCCAAAAGACAACTATCCTCTACCTCGGATTGACAAGCTTGTTGATTCCATCACTGGACATTCCACACTCAGTTTTCTCGATGCCTATTCAGGTTATCATCAGATTAAGATGCATGAAGATGATATTGTGAAGACGGCATTTCAAGCTGCTGGAGGCATTTACTGCTACAATATGATGCCATTCGGGTTAAAGAATGCAGGAGCGACTTACTAAAGGATGGTGAACAAGGTCTTTGCTTCACAGATTGGCCGAAACCTGAAGGCTTACGTCGACGAGATGGTCATCAAAACAAAGACCGGACGTCACGTAGTCGACCTAAAGGAAACGTTCGCCAATCTACGAGCAAACGACATGAAACTTAATCCGAGCAAATGTGTATTTGGGGTAGCAGCTGGCAAATTCCTTAGTTTTATGGTGTCACAACGGGGAATTGAAGCCAATCCAGAGAAAATCAAGGCTCTAGTCGATAGGCAAGAGCCTACTAATATCAAGGAGATGCAGCGACTTAATGGTAGGGTGGCAGCCCTAGGTCGCTTTATAGCCAAGTCGGCAGAAAGGTCTCTCCCCTTCTTCAAATCTTTGAGGGGGACGAAAAGTTTTGAATGGATGACCGAATGTCATTCGTCATTCCAACAGCTCATGGAGTATCTCGCTACTCCACCTCTACTGAGGAGCCCGACTACTGGTGAGACATTGTTCGTATATCTATCTGTAGGTGATCAATCAGTGGCAGCTGTGTTGGTCCGAGAAGAGGAAGGGCTTCAAAAGCCCGTGTATTATGTTAGAAAAGCTCTATCAGATGTTTAAGGCAGATATTACAATGCAGAGAAGGTTGCATATGCCTTAGTCATAGCCTCGAGCAAGCTACGAGCTTACTTTTTAGCTCACCCTATTGTTGTGCTCACAAACGCACCTTAAAGAAATATTCTACACAAGCCAGAGAGTTCAGGTCGTTTACTCAATTGGTCAATTGCTCTCACAGAATTCGACATCGAGTATCAACCTCGAAAGGCGTTGAAGGCTCAAGCCTTGGCAGACTTCTTGGTCAAGCTGACGTTCACCAAGGAAGATAGCGAGGTGCGAGCTCAGAAGGAGAAAGTTAAGGGAAAGGAGCCAGAGTCCCAGCCCGTCTCTAGTTTACCCAACGACTGCTGGAAGGTGTACTCAGATGGGTCAGCAACGAAGAATGTTAGTGGAGCTGGGATAGTCCTGATTGAACCAGAGTCTGGCACAGTCTATGAGGAAGCATTGAGGTTCAAATTTGAGGCCTCCAATAACCAGGCAGAGTACGAAGCTTTGATTGCAGCCATCGAGTACGCCAAATGCTTTGGGGCAACCAAAATTGTGGCATATTGTGATTCCCAGCTGATAGTCAACCAAGTCCGAGGGGAGTACGAGGTGCTGAACTCTACTTTGATCAAATACTGCGACCTGGTAAAGGAGTTGATAAAAGACTTGGAGTTCTGGGAAATTCAGAGGATTGGTCGAGAAGACAACGAATTGGCCGACCTACTCTCGAAGTTAGCTACTACAGACGAGCCACATGAAGAACCTATCTCCTACCTTGAGAATCCAGCATATGAAAGAGTTCAGATTTAGTGTGTGGAGGACCCGATGAGAAACTGGGTTTATGACAAGTGTTGGATCGAAGAAATGAAGGCATACTTGGTGACAGGCGAGCTCCCTGAGGACGAGAAGACAGCTCGAGCTATAAAAAAGAAGGCTCCGAAATATGTCATCCAAGGAGACATGTTATTTAGAAGGTCATACACCAAGCCATTGTTGAAATGCATCCACCCCCAAGAAATTACTCAGTTAATGCACAAGGTGCATAGTGGAGTATGTGGTGGACACCCGGGGGCTAGAACTTTGGCCGACAAACTGATTACGTTGGGTTATTACTGGCCACACATGAGAGCTGACACTCACGACTTTGTTCAGCAATGCGACCAGTGTCAAAGGTTTGCCAACCTGCCTCATCTGCCTACAACAGATCAAACTCCAGTGATCGCTGCTTGGCCGTTTGATATGTGGGGCATCGACTTGATTGGACCCTTCCCTCCCGCCCGGGGAAACTGCAAGTATGTGATCGTGGCTATTGATTACTTTACAAAGTGGGTCGAAGCCAAACCTTTGGCCAGAATTATAGAAAAAATGCCATCAATTTCATTCATGACTTCATCTGGTGTCGATTTGGAATCCCTCGAGCTATAGTATCATATAACGGCCTACAATTCTCCCGGGCTTTCGAAGAGGAAATGAATCGAGTAGGGACAAAGCATTGGCAATCATCTGTCGCCTATCCCCAAGTCAATGGGCAAGCTGAAGCATCAAATAAACTCATCCTATCTTCACTTAAGACGGGCTTGGTTGTTCGACATAGTAACTGGTTGGACGAATTCCCCCTTGCTCTTTGAGCAGTTCGCACAACCACTCGGGGGCCTACGTGGGAAACCCCATTCGCTCTTACATATGGGTCAGAGGCCATGGCTCCAGTCGAGCTGCGATTTCCTACAGCCAGAGTGGTCTTCTTCGATCAAGAACAGAATGACACCAACAGATTGATCGACCTGGATTTGATCGACGAGAAGCGAGACACAACTTACTTACGAATGGTCAAATACAAGCAGAGGACAAAGAGTTACCATGATAAGAAAGTGAAGATGAGATCATTCCAAGTAGGCGACCACGTACCGAGAAAGATAGAGGCAACAGGAAGGAGAACCCAGCAGAACAAGTTATCTCCCAATTGGGAAGGTCCCTTCATTGTTACTCGAATTATCAAGGAGGGAACTTACATGATTGCTCACCCAGGTGGTGAAGAGTTGAAGCACCCATGGCACGCCACTCATCTTATCAAGTACTACTTCTTGTTCAACTATCTAGTTTAGCTTCAAGGATTAGTTCAGTTTTAGTTTTAGCTCTCCACTTTTGATGTAAGCATGCTTCTACTTCAATAAAAGTTGTTGTTCTATTCAACCCAACATTGTGTCACACTTTATCTTAATGTCAACAGACTCGATTCTTAATCAGTCTCGTTCTAACAAGCTCGATTCTTAATCAACTTCGTTCATTCAACAGACTCGATTCTTAATCAGTCTCGTTCTAACAAGCTCGATTCTTAATCAGCTTCGTTCATTCAACAAGTTCGACTCTTAGTCGACTTCGTTCTAATAAGCTCGATTCTTAATCAGCTTCGTTCATTCAACAAGTCCGACTCTTAGTCAACTTCGTTCTAACAAGCTCGATTCTTAATCAGCTTCGTTCATTCAACAAGTCCGACTCTTAGTCGACTTCATTCTAACAAGCTCGATTCTTAATCAGCTTCGTTATTCAACGAGTCTGACTCTTAGTTGACTTCGTTCTAACGAGCTTGACTCTTAGTCAGCTTCGTTCATTTAACGGGTCTGAAATCTTGGTCGATCTCGTGCTAATAAGCTCAACCTTTGGTCAGCTTCGCTCTCTTAAACAGGTTCGACTCTTAGTCAATCACGTTAGAAGAAATTATACAAGTCCAAAGTCGATTGAATTAATCAGTCCGACTAAAGGCCTATAGCAACTCGTCTGTTCTATTAAAATCTAGCTCGACATTCAAGACAAATGGTTTGATCAAAGAAAAACAGATTCAAGCAAAAGTCAGCTACGATTAAATAGAACAAAGTCCCCCAAAGCGGGCCAGGACTTGAGCAAATAAAGGTTACGAGTTAGTGTGCCTCCCAAAAAACTGGGCCAAGGCGTCCATACGGTTACGCAAAACAAGAGCAAAAAATTGTTTTGGGACTTTTTTCATTACATGCCAATCTAAAAAACATCAAACAGCTTGATCGGAGACATTTGGGTTGCTGGTGATAGCTCGATATTTTGCATCCCCTTCTTGCTGCTGGGGGCCTATGGGTTTACCCGACTCTGAGAAGACGCGTTGAAGAGAGTCCCCCTCAGAGGCTAAGTCATCTTCCTCCATATCTTCCACGTCTTCAATCTCCTGAAGGAGCACATTGAAATTTCTAGGAGCTAAAGTTGGAGCTACCCACGGTTCACAAGCCTCTTCCTGATCCTGCTGGGCAATGAAGGCCAAGTCATTATCAGTGTAAGGAACGATCGAGTGACCACCGCGAGCAGCCATATCATATTGAGGTTCAGATGCCCAGCGAGCTAGTTGTTTAAGGGAGACTTCAGAGGTGGGATCAACTAAAGCTCGACGAGCCATGTGGCGTTTACCCACGTCAAGGAAATCCTTCACCTTATCAACAATGGCGTTGTAGTAGTCATCCCCGTCCTTGAACTTCTCAACAGCTGCCTTAGAAGCGACTTGAAGTTCCTCATTCCATTTGGCCCTAGCTGCGTTGTGTTCCTCATTCAACCCGACCAAGAAGGAATCTCTCTCCTTGAGGAGCTTGGAAACTGTTGCAAGCTCTTTCTTCGTTTTCTCATGCTCCAATGCTCTGCGTCTCTCTCAGTGGTCACCTCACCAAATTTGGCCTCAACAGCCTTCAAGTCGACCAACGCTTTGTTCTTATCCGCCAAAGTGTCATTCTTCAAAGCCTCCAAAGCATCATAGGAGGAGTCCAAATCATTGTATTTCTCCTTCAACTCATCCAAATCATGAGATTTCTTAGCGTACTGACTCAGGGCCAGGCTTTCCCTCTCGATGGATGCCCTCCAAGAGCTCTTGGCTTGCTCCACCATAGTAAGAGACTGCATTAAAGAAAGTCATCAAAGTATTTGCTAGACAAAGACTCAGAAACTAAATTGACGAGCTTAAAGACTAAGCGACCAGATAAATAGGGGGAATAAAAGCTTACCTCGCTCTGCACCAAGCCAGATCGAGCAGAGAATTCTTCTGGGGTCATCCCCTTATCAGCAAAATGGGCAAGTAGGTCGATGTCTATGGCCCTCCTCACCACGACTTGGCCAAGACTCAACTCTGGGAAACGGCGGCTCATACTGTTAACCCCAATGAGAGGGGAACATCACTCAGCTTCTTTATTCGAGCCTCAATGGACTCTTGGCTTGGAGGAGAGGAAATTGGGGGAGGAAGTTGGCTAGAAGAGACGGTTTTACCCTTATCAACCCTTGACCTCTTCTTTGAGTTCAAAGGGCGATCATCATCTTCCTCCAGGACATCATCATCAACATTTACCACATTTAAAGGGCTAGCCCCACCAGTCCCTTGCCCAGAGTGTAAGTACCCAAATCTGGCTCATGCCTTACGGTTAAATTTCGGTAAGTTTCCCGGTAATTCCCCGGACCTTCCTAGTGTTCCGGAAATATTTCGGAACTGTTCCAAATTAATTAAGGGATGAAGGGGAAGCTTCCTAATTAAGAAACACGTTTTTCTTAATTAGGAAATGTTCTAGAATTTGCCACCTTGTATGATTCTAGAAACATGCTGAGTCACAAGGGATAATGCCGCACGGCTGCATTAGCCAAGGACCTCCAGCCGCACGGCCTCATTAGCTATTTTCAGAAAGCCTATAAATAGAGCCCTCCTCTACCCATTTTACATACACAATATCATCAACCATTACACAACACACTATACTCAAGCAAATGCTGTGAAGTTAGGAAGCCAAAAGGGTGCCAAGAAGCCTCCTCCCTCCTCCTTGAAGGTCTAGAAGTTGGTCCTTCCACCTAGCTCCACCCAAAGAAGAAGAGGCCACCATTGGTAACCTCTCACTCCCTAAACTTGCATCCTAATTGTTCTATATGATTTAATTGCTCATTGCATTTCATATATTGTTATTATCTTTGCTTGGGACTTGGCATTCATAGTTAAAGATCATATCTTTATACCCCCTTTCCCCCTTTTACATGCATTAGGCATCCCTTGCCATTAAAGATGTAATCTTTTGAATCAAAAGTGTATCCTTTGCACCTAAAAACCCTATTTTTACATAAAAATGCCACCTTCATGCATCATTTGCATATAAAAATCCAATCTTTATGATAAAAATGCATCCTTTGCACATGAAATCCTTTTTCAAGCATCCTTTGCATTAAAGATCATAGCTTTATCCTAAATTAGCATCCTTTGCTTCTTAAAAATGCAATCTTCATGCATCCCTTGCATATTTGAATCCCAATTTCTTCATAAAAATGCATCCTTTGCATAAAAATCATGTCTTTATGCATCCTTTGCAAATAAAGATCACTTCTTTAAATCAAATGCATCCTTTGCAACCCAAAATGTCATCTTTTCACTAAAAATGTCATTTTTACATGCATTCCCCCATGTCCCCATTAGCAACCTTGGAACGGACCGGATGTAAAAGATCCTATCTTTACATCGTTTCTTCCATAAAAGGTTTCATAATTTCTTTAGAAAGGGACAACCTTGAACCCTATATCTCCGATTATCACTTAAGACGAGTATGAAGCATCTATATGAGCTCGACTGTCTTAAAGTGTAGGATTGATGGGCTAAGGACCCTCCTTTTCTAAAGAACCTCATCTTTGACTATAAAGAGAGTCATTCTCTCGATCATGCACAGTCCCGAGGTTAAAAATGCAATGATCACAAGTCCAAGATGAGGACGGGATCATAATCCCGAATACATAAAATTCCAAGGAATCCCGAGCGACAACCAATAAATGGTTTGTACGTCCGGAAGACGACTTGGGACATTCCCCTTATTTTCAAACACATGCACACAAGAAAGCACGCAAGCAAGCACGATTAATGAAATCTTGGGAGACTTGCTCCGGCAAGGCACCTTGGGTGAACGACGATCCGTTCTTTCCAAGGGGTAACTTAACCTCCGAACCCATAAAACCTTTTTTTCAAAGTTTTGAGGTAATCAAAATGGCGTGGTGACTCCGTTTTTCAAATTAAACCGGATGCCTTCAAACTCGCGTGAATTTCCAATATACAAAATTTGGGGCACACATTCACAGTTTGGCGACTCTGCTGGGGAAATCCCAAAGGAGAAAAACTTTTATTTTCAAAACAAAAATCGATACTAGGTATATAGGTGGAAACCACTTAATCTTCCTGTATCGCTCCCTAACCCGGGGCTTGGGATAACTGGTGGTTTAACAATCCCACGTACCAGTATCCCTTTTCGAAAAAATAAAATTTGAAAAAAAAAGGAAAGCTTTTCCCTTTGAGCGGGTTAGACTCCCGTCGCTGATTTCATTAATCTTGCTTGCTTTCTTTGTCTTGCATTGCATCATTTGCATCTTGGATTTCGTGCATACTTTGAACAGGAAATAACCTGAAAATCCAAAGGAGTGGAACCTGGAAAATTGATCCATGCAGTCGTACGGCTTAATCCTCCCTGGATTCTGACCGGGCGACCTCGGTGGCAATTCCACCGGGAAAAATCAAGGTTAATCTGGCGGTCCTAGCGGCTTGGGGCTACTCGGCTCCATGGCGGCCCAGGGCTCCCAGAAAATTTACGTGCTTACGTGCTGCATTTCCCCCGTCCCGAAAATCATTCCTTTAAAACACATTTCATGAAAATCTCTGTTTTAACTCAAAAAGGAACATTTTTAGGAGACCGCACACTACGCGCACCTGATATATCCTGTACACTTTGCACGCATGTCCTTCAAACCCGGGGTGGTTCCAGTTGCAGTCACGGACAGCCTTACGATGCTCCCGGGCGCGCACCGAATCATTCCAACCTCCCCATGGCAGCCAGTGTCGACCAATGCACAGTCCGTGTCACACGTTTCAAAAAACCGTGACTTTTGGTTGGTTTTTGATCTAGTCCGTGTCATATAGCCCAGTTGCATATCTCTGTAAAGGTCAAGCCTTAGTTCATAACAGAAGCCAAGATTTTTGCTCAAGCGGAACTCTGCCAAAATTCCGACAAGGAAAAATTGGTAGGATCTTGACTCCGACTTTGACTTTGACCCGCACGGAATGCGTAAGAGTCGAGACCGAGTCCTTGCCAAAAATCCAAAGATCTTTCGCTCAAGCGAAGCTCTGTCAAAATTCCGACAAGGAAAAATTGGCAAGATCTTGACCCGGCATTGACTTCGATTCTGACTCACGCACTGCGTATGCAACGAAGTTCAATGTGACACTGTGTCATCCGGCTTTTACCGCCCGACCCATGCCTATTATCTTCTCGGACATTACCGAAAGTCAAAATGTCATTCGCTCAAGCGAAACTCTGCCAAAAATTTCGTTAAGGCAGAAAGACGAGACTTTCCCGGTATTGCCTTGACTATAATCCGCATCGCTCGTGCGTTAAAAGGTCCCATGACCCGCTAGACCCGTTAGGAGCGTTCTTTACTCTCGGTCGGTGGGATCCGCGTGCCCTATAGGACCCTCGCCCGGGGCTGTCCACCCTGGGAGGTCGAAATACAGGTGGAATACGAGGGGCTTATAGACGTAGTGACGGAACCCACTGATCCAGGATCTAGAGTAGTTGCAAAAAAGAAGGGCAAATTCCCTTTTCCAACCAAATAGAAATTAATAAAAGACACTGTTTTAAGTAAACTGGAAGATTCTAATTTGCATATTGCCTGAGCCTTCAGCCTAAACACCTACCCCTAGTCTAAACCTTTCCTATCCCTTTCCCAGCGAGAAAGAAGTGGGTGAGAACACCGGGTCGCCGACTTGTTAGCGCGAGAATTCTCGGACAGTTCACCGTAATCCTCGGTTTTGTCGGTTCAAAGAGTCGAGAATGGCCGATTTGACAGAGAACAAGATCTTGGTTTGGGTAACCGAGATGACTAGGGAAGAAGAGCTAGCCTATAGCCAATACCCTCCTCCATCCTCATATGATCCATTGCACAAAGGCCGTCCCTTTTCGGTCTTTCCCAATATCCTAAGCCATCGGGGTCCCTACACCCTCTCTCCCTCGAGATAAGTCCTAACTTTGCCACACTATCCCGGTCATGCAGCCTGCTGCATTGCTCCTCTCACCCTAAGCCAAATTTCCCTACCTTGGAATTCCAAAGGCTTACCCGGCTGACCTCTTTAATTTTGTCAACGCCCGTGAATTTGCCTATCTCTCGGGCTGGCGGTGAAGAGTCAGTCGGAAATGAGAACAGGAATGGGTGGATTTACAGTGATGATGACAGTTCAGTAGAAGGAATGAACTTGGAGTCGACTGAAATGAAAATTGGAGAGCAAGGTGAGGTGGAAAACCACAGACCTGGAATAGGGGATGGAATCACTTCATAGTGTATTTGCAGCCTCTGTGTGTGATGTACCCGATTTTTTTTGAAAATCAAAACGGAGTCGCCACGCCATTTTTGTTTTAAGGGCCAAAACTTTGAAAAATGCCCGAGATCAGAAATTTAGGTTCGGAGGTCACGTTACGTGCCGGGAAGGACGTTAGTGTGCACCCGGAACGCCTCGTAAAAACGAGTCTTCCAAACATTCAAAATCCTTTGTTGTGTGTGTGTGTGTGTGTGTGTGTTTTGGCCAAAATAAGTTGAAACTGAGGTAAGTAAAAATTGGGAGCTCTTTTTAAGGCTTTAAACTGATCCCATGATTTTTTGGGTGATTTTTGGGTTGAGATTTGGCACTCAAAAGATTTTCGGAAGTTGAAAACCATTTCTGCCAGAATGAAAAAGGCAGTTGACCCTTGACTTTGAAATGGACTTTAGGGCTTGAAAACTCCAGAATCTGGGAAAAGTCCGGGAATGAAAAATGTTCAAAACACCTTAAAAAAGGTTTTTGTAAAAGAACTTTTCATTTTGGAGATGATTTGAGGGGTCAAAACCTTCTGGAAATCTCAGATCTGAAATCTGGATTTCCAGAAGCTGATGAACTGGCCTCTAAAAGAAAATTTGAAAAAAGGAGTTTTACTCACGCAAAATATAAATTAAAAATATGTATGGAAAGCTCTGGATGTTGGCTACAAAAAGTATTTTGTAGTCAACACCCAATTCCAAGTTTTACTGGGTCCAAAAAATAGGAAAATGGACTGAGTTCTCAGAACAATGCTACTGGACAGCAAGATGTTCTTGAGGAGAAATGTGATTTTTGGGGGGTTTGCATCTATGTTCACCCCATTTTCATCCCTAGACTTGATTCCACTACCTTGTGCCAAGTGGTTATCATACTCAAGTCATCCTTGGGGAATTTATGGGGTTTAAACATATCCTTTGCAAAGGGAGAGGGGATCTTTGTAAAGATGAATTTAAAGAGAAAAATCAATTTAGAGATTTAAAATGTAGACCATTTGAGATGGTCATTCATGAAGATGAACTTCAAGATGACCATCTTAGGTCAAAACTTAAGTTAAACAAGACATCAAGTAGATCCAAGTGAGAAGAACAAGATGAACAAGAAGTTAAAAGAGGATTTTAGGGTTTTGAGAAGGAGGGCTTTACCAATGGTGACACCCTATCTTCCTAGGCTTGGAATTTGACTTGAGGAGTATCAAGATTTGGTGTTTGGCTTGAGGAGTATCAAGGTTTGGTGTGTTTGGTATTTGATTGGGAAAGATTCAAGAGAAAATGGTGGCAATCTAAGGATTCCCACCGTTTTCTCTCTATATTCGCCGAACCGTTCTTTGTGAGTAAGTTGTGTTGTGTAGACTGAGAGAGGAGGGTTCAATTTATAGGCCACTGGGAGATGCAAAGATGTCCGCGCGGAGGTCCTTGTAAAACGTGCCTGGTGCATTAAATGCTGCTCCAGGCTTTGAACAGGAAGAATATTTTTCAAAATATCAGCAGAAATTGTTTTTCAACTTGCCGTTTCGGGATTTTCTTAATTCTTTTGTTTTTTTGGATTCCTTTTTTGGTTTAACTTTAAATGGCAAACCCTAACCTACTCTTGCTTGGTTAGGAAGGTTAGAGATTGTTAGAAATGTTAGAAATGTTAAAACTTTCGTTAACTTTCTAACGAAAAAACTACTAACTCAAATTGGAGCACTTACAGTAGCCCCTCGGCGACGGTGTTTTCGAAGGAAGCGGGGTCGTCGATAAGAGTAAGGCTCCATATTTGATAGGATGATCAAGTGATCGAGTGGCTGAACCTATTCAATAGGCTACCTACGTATCCCGAATGGGAATCAAGCCGGTCGTAGTTCGGGTCTTTGACCCTGGGAATGATTGTTTTTAAGATATCAACCTGGAGATGATGGCGTTTTAGGCGCCTCGGACCTTGAAGATGATGGCGTTTTAGGTGCCTCAAACCTTGAAGATGGCGTTTTAGGTGCCTCAAACCTTAGAGATGGCGTTTTAGGTGCCTCGAACCTTAGAGATGGCGTTTTAGGTGCCTCGAACCTTGATGGTGGGGATAGATGGTCCTCTGGTGGACTTTGCTTGAAAGGATCGGTCTTACGTCTGCTGCCGAAGGAAAGGATGACCATTTTGGTCGAGTGGCTGGACCTAATGATAGGCTACCTACGTATCCCGAGTGGGAATCAAGCCGGCCGTAGTTCGAAATCTACTCGAGATTTCGTTGGCTTTTGGGATTCCGTTAGCTTCGTTGGGGATTTCATTAGCCTTCTTTGAGGAAAAGCGAGACGTATTCGTCGGGAAATCGGTCTTACGTTTTACTGCCGTGAATGATTTTGATGAAAGATACGGGATCCGTTATCTTTCTCGGGGCACTCGGTCTTACGTTTAACTGCCGGGAATGATTTTGATGAAAGATACGGGATCTCGTTATCTTTCTCGGGGCACTCGGTCTTACGTTTAACTTCCGGGAATTTCTTTTGAGAGGGTATGAACCTAAATGGGAACATAGTTCAGGAGTATGAACCTAAGTTGAGGTTCGGTTCAGGAGTATGAACCTAATGGAGACTTAGTTCAGGAGTATGAACCTAAGTTGAGATTTGGTTCAGGAGTATGAACCTAAATGGGAACTTAGTTCAGGAGTATGAGCCTAAGTTGAGATTTGGTTCAGGAGTATGAACCTAAATGGAGACTTAGTTCAGGAGTATGATCCTAAGTTGAGGTCTTGTTCAGGAGTATGAACCTAAATGGGAACTTAGTTCAGGAGTATGAACCTAAGTTGAGGTTCGGTACCTGATGGAGGCTATTTGAAGGTGTTCTTGCTGGGGAAGACTCGGGCTTATGAGAACCATCGGGAAGAAAGGTGATCAATGTCGGTCAAGTGGATGGACCAAGGATTGACTGTATCTGGGGGTCACCCGAGGATTGACTATTTTAGGGAAGTCGTCCTAGAGATTGACTGTATTTGGGAGTCACCCGAGGGATTGACTATTTTAGGGAAGTCGCCCTATGATCTGACTATTTTTGGGAAGTCGCCCTATGATCTGACTATTTTTGGGAAGTCGCCCCGTGGTTTGACTATTTTTGGGAAGTCACCCTATGATCTGACTATTTTTGGGAAGTCGCCCTATGATCTGACTATTTTTGGGAAGTCGCCCTGTGGTTTGACTATTTTTGGGAAGTCGCCCTATGGTTTGACTGTTTTGGGGAAGTCGCCCTATGATCTGACTATTTTTGGGAAGTCGCCCTATGGTTTGACTATTTTTGGGAAGTCGCCCTATGGTTTGACTGTTTTGGGGAAGTCGCCCTATGATCTGACTATTTTTGGGAAGTCGCCCTATGGTTTGACTATTTTGGGAAGTCACCCTATGATCTGACTATTTTTGGGAAGTCGCCCTATGGTTTGACTGTTTTGGGAAGTCACCCTATGATCTGACTATTTTTGGGAAGTCGCCCTATGATCTGACTATTTTTGGGAAGTCGCCCTGTGGTTTGACTATTTTTGGGAAGTCGCCCTATGGTTTGATTGTTTTGGGGAAGTCGCCCTATGGTTTGACTATTTTTGGGAAGTCGCCCTATGGTTTGACTATTTTTGGGAAGTCACCCTATGATCTGACTATTTTTGGGAAGTCGCCCTATGGTTTGACTGTTTTTGGGAAGTCACCCTATGGTTTGACTGTTTTTGGGAAGTCGCCCTATGGTTTGGTTTGTTTTGGGAAGTCGCCCTATGGTTTGACTATTTTTGGGAAGTCACCCTATGATCGACTATTTTTGGGAAGTCGCCCTATGGTTTGACTGTTTTGGGAAGTCACCCTAAGGTTTTGACTTGTTTTGGGAAGTCGCCCTATGATCCGATGATAATGTTCTTTTAGAAAAGTAGTTGACTAAGATACGCTTTCATACTGTCTTTGTGCTTACCTGTAGTTGCTTAGGAAGGACCGAGGCTACGGGCGATGTTGATGAAGAGTTGTTAAGTTCTTTGTTCGTGGGACGGTTTCTGCCTTTGACGATTTGCTGTCTTTGGAAGCATTTTGACTGAAGGAGGAGTTTGGTTGAGTCCGCATCTTCTTTGGTGATCGTCAACCTTGTAGAGGTGGTTGAGCTTGTATTCACATTGGGACTTCTTGCTTTTGAGAACTTGGTGTCTCTGACCGCATTGTATTGGAGAACTTGGCGTCTCTGACCGATTTGTATTTGAGAACTTGGCGTCCCTGACCGATTTGTATTGGAGAACTTGGCGTCTCTGACCGATTTGTATTTGAGAACTTGGCGTCTCTGACCGAATTGTATTTGAGAACTTGGCGTCTCTGACCAACTGGCATTTGATTTGGAGAACTTGGCGTCCACGACCGATTTGCATTTTGAGAACTTGGCGTCCCCGACCGACTTGTATTCGAGAACTTGGCGTCTCGACCGAATTGTAGACACCGGAGGTGGTCTTCATTGAAATTTGTTTTCATCCATTTGTGGACATTGGAGGTCGTCTTTAGCAAGTTGCGACGCCTTGGAGCTTGTCTTTGCCAAGCTGTAGATGTTGGAGGCGTCTTCATTCATTGGAGGTCGTCTTTGGTGAAGATCATCCTTGCCGAAAAAAGGGGATTTGATTTCACGTTTGAATTCTGCATTCGTTAATGAAGAGGAAGATGCATATATGGCATTCATGATGTAGATGCATGCATGGAACCAAAAATGATTATGGGATGATGCATTTACTTGCTTTCGAAGATGCACTTAGCCTAAGCTTACGGCGGGAAAATTATGATTTATGATCTTCGATGATTTAGGATTATTCCTATTGACTCAAGTTTTGTGCATGCTACATGAGCCCTTGGGAGATTTTTAGTGGGGATGCATGGGTATGGAGCGCTTGGAACAGATTTTGATCAAGTGGGGGATGAGAACCCTTGATCGCGATTTAAACGGCGGTTGTTGGTGAGGTTTTGTCGGCAATATCACATGGACCTCAATCTTGATGAGATTGGATTCGGATCCGGGTCTTGATTGAAACTTTCCCTCTCATTCTTGGTCATTTGAAGGCGATGCCGACAGACTTTAGGGCCAACGTTGATACGAGTGAAGCTTCTTTCGTTTGGATGAGCTGTGACCTTGGCCGAAACCTTGTCCGGAGGATGATTTGATGGAATTGCTAATGCGGGAGAAACCACGATCTTGAACTCCGATGCTACGGGAAGGCTGCCGTGTACCAAGTTACGAAGTTGAAATTCTTTCTTGCGACTTGATAAAATTCGGGTCCAAAAGACCATCTTGACAAAGCCCCGGATCCCGAGTAGGCAAAGTCCAGATTTTGAAGAAGCGATTTGGCGAGTCTATCTCGTGGTGAAGAACCCAGCGTGGACCCAAAGATGACTATATAAGCCCCGGCTTGAAGAGAGCTGCTACGGGAGAACACAGGAGAACCGCTTAGCAAGCCCAGCATGAAGAAATTCGAGTAGTCTTACGGAGGGGGAACCCATCTTTTCAGGACCTTAGTCAACGATTCTTGGACAAGACTCGAAATGTTTACGTGCGGGGGCATATCTTTTGAAAGATGGGAATGTCTCCCGAATTTGTGTATGACACTCTCGCTTTTGGTTTGACTCTTTTGAGAGAGTATAAGCATCACAAGGTGTGGAAAAGTGTATGGAAGCCCCTGCGAGACGAAAGACAGTGTTTGGCTCTATTTCCACTATGATGGAGAGAGAAGACTTGTCGAGACACTTGAAAACTTGTCTTATTCATGATGTTCACAAGAAATTTGCTTAAAACCCTTTGTTAATGTTCGGGTTATTCAATCCCTAAATATGATATGAACAAATATTTTGATTAATCACAAGGAGAAAACCAGCGATATCGAAAATCAAGCTTGGAAGGGCGGAAAGTGTATAGGGACGATCCTTGATGAGACCGGATTTTTTTTTTTGAGATTTGTTTGTGATTTCGGCCAGGACCATTTACGGTTGCCTACGTTCCCTCCATTATGAAGAGCTCGGGTCGCCGTAGTTCGGGCCTATCCCGAATGAAAGAGAATGGATGTTGAAATTCGAGGGTGCGAGGACCTTTGGGGATTTTGAGGATTTGGAGGATTGAACAACATATCCCCTTAGAGTGTCCATGAAGGACACGGATGCGAAGCCCTTGATGGGACATCCACGGCAAGTGTTTGTGAGGAGAAATGAAATATGCTCACATGAAGGGAAGGGTTGAATTTGCACAATCTTTGATTGGTAATTTTGAACCAAAATGGATTAGATTCCAATTTAAGCAAAAAATGAAGCATTAATTTGATCCCGACATCGAGGATATTAGAATGAAACCGCTATCCGATAGGGGCTTGTAGTTGGGTTTAGGGCTTCGATCGGCTATCGGGTGATTTGGGAGATTATGACCTCTTGAGATGAGAGGTCGGCTAGGCCTTTCTTGGCGAACCTCTAAAGATGAGAGGTTGGCTCGCGGGGATGTGTTTGGGAAATCTATGGCGAGGAAGATTGATTGCCTCCAAGAATGAGAGGTCGATTTTGACTTGGCCAAGGGCAAGGGTAATGGTGATGGGAGTATCCTCTAAAATTGAGAGGATAGCTTGGGATTGGTTTAAGGTAATGATAAGAGGAAGTCCGAGCGACCGACACCTTTTTGCGATCTTGCGAGAATTCAGGCTCCTTTTTGATCATTGGAGAGCTTCTTGAGATGTCGGGGACTTTTGAGTTCTTCTTCTTTTTTTTTTTTTTTGGAAGGCTTCTGAGGAGCTTGGAATTATATCCGAGATTGTGAGGATTTTAAAATCCTTCTTTTTTTTTCGTTTCTTTTTTGTTTTTTTTTTTTTTTTTTTTTTTTTTTTTTTTTTTTTGTTTGTTTTTTTTTTTTGTTTTTTTTTTTTTTTGTTTTTTTTTGTTTTTTTTTTTGTCTTGGAAAGCTTCTGAGGAGTTGAGGATTATCTTTGTCCTTCCTTTATGGCTTGAGATAATTTGCGCATTGCCGATTCTCGAAGCTAACTTCTCGGGCTCGCTTGGACTTTCTCTCAGTATGGAGCAAAAATGATGGCTAAACCGGGTTTCAAAACACGCCGATCTTGAAATGAGAGGGTAGTGTTTGGTAAGGGTGAGGTAATGGCTTTCCTATGGGTGAAAGGTTTCAACCGCAATCCCTACGAGATTAAGTCTTCATTGCTTGCTTAAGCTTTATATGAGAAAAGATCCATGCAAATTCATCGAGCAACGAGATGATGATGATGAAAGGGATGTGAGCATATGAGATGCAAGATGGGGAGTTGGTAAGCCCCAATTTGGGAAGGATATCAATTGATTTTCTCACTCCGATTAGTTTAAATATCAATCATTTTCGAAGAATTAGTGGTTGAAAGGACACAAGTGATCATTTTGGATAAAACCATTTCAATTAAGTGTAAAGTGGGTGCGCAAATGATGTCTCGAGTCTAGAAAGAAAAGAAAAAAGACTTATATTAAAAATTAGACACTTAACCACTATGTCCAAAATGGACTACAACGACAAATGTCGGGGAAGGACTTAGGTGAAAGAAAAGTACTAGAACCTACGAAGGTTGACTCAAAAGACTATTTTAAAGATAGGTAGCCCCGGTCTAGCCGCTCTTTCTTTGTTGAACCATGCATCTATTCTTCGACGGCCGGAGACGGGAGCTATTGCGAGACCTTTCCATCGGGATTTCCTTGGCAACTTTTTGCTCAATCCAACCATCTTCATTACTGCGATGACCGGTTCATTGACCTTGCAAAGGGGCGAGTCAAACTCCATTGTGCCCACAAGGCTTGAACCACCAAACTTCGATCATGTTGACACTCATGTTGTTAGGGAGCGGGTTATTGATAATATTGGGTCCTTGGGCATCTCTAACCTCCCTTGCTCGATCAACCCTTGGATGGCCTTTTCGGGGACGCAATCATCCGTCAGGTGCCCATGAGTGCGATGAAAGGCACAATGCTTGGAGGTATCCAAAGGAGCGTTGGGGTTTCTAGGGCGATAATTTTCCAAAGGCCGGAGCAAACCTTCTCTCACCAAACCTCTGAAGATATCACTCAAAGGCATCCCAAAGTTTCTCAAGTCTTGGAGACGGGATTTGGATGCATCAGGCTTCTTGGGAACAAAGGAAGTGGCATTGTTTGATCTGTCCCGCGTAGCCGATCGCCTCTTTGCCTTTAGCGAAAGTGAGAGTAGTTTTGGAGGGAGGAGCCCGATATCCGTAGGCGAGTGCAGCGATCGAGTGGCGATTGTAAGCCTTTTCAAACTTAGCCGGAATTAACCATTGCACGCAAGTCGGCGTAGGGAAAGTGGTGAGGGAAGCTCTCAAATGCGGCTTCAAGCATGGCTGAAAGATGTCTAAGCGCTCCTCGTCGGAGGAGGAATGGCCATTTCACTGAGCTTTAAGTTCCATCTCTTATAGAAATCCCCAATATTCTCATTAAGTGTTTGCATCGTTGTTTGCGTGAGTCAACTCGTTTGTCTCCCACTCCAAGTTGGCTTTATACTTATACGTGAAAATCTTGGTAATTTGTTCCCAAGTAGCCCTAGCTTGTCAGCCGCAATCGGAAAAACCATTTCAAAGCCCACGACTTCAAAGAGAGACTAAAGTAATCGGCCATTCGCCGGTTTGTGCATCCCTTAGCCTTCATTGCCAAAGTATAGGTGTCCAAGTGAGTTTTAGGGCATGCACTCCCGTCAAACAATTCCAGTGGGCATCACAAACTTGTGAGGCGGGGGACAATCGAGTCGGGATACGTAGGCCGAAGAGCGAGTGTTCTTTTTGGCGGTCAATTCGGCAATCTGTGCTTTCATTTCCTTGTGTTGCTCCATAAACCAAGCCAATTGGGGATCCAAAGGCGGAGCGGGAATTCCTGAGGCGATATTTGAGCTAGGAACAGGACTAGGTTTGTTGGTGGTGCATTGGTGGAAGGAATACCATATCCGGAGCATAGGTGAAAACCTGTCCTTGGCCCAAATTACCCCAGGGAGTGTAGGTAGGAGCCTGGGGCAAAAGGATAGAACCCGGCCGACTTCTTTGTTGGCTTCCAATCGGCGAGAGAAGATGGAGGCAGATTCGAGGTAGCCATATGGCTTGGATTTTCGGAGTGAGGCCCATAAGTAGGCTTAAGTGCGGGCTGCTTTGTCCCCGGTTATTGAATTGCATGGCTGGTTGTGGCGAGGATGCATAACCGAGAGGATCTCGTGGTCCTGGTGATTCGGATGAAACCGGGATGAAGGCTTGATAACCCGTAGAAGTACGAGTGAATGGATTTGTGAAAATTTGTGTGAGGAGCAGAACCATTACCATTACGAGGAGGGGCTCCTGACTGTGGCCCAGAACCAGGTTGTGGCGGCATTCCAAATTGTGGCTGTTGATGTGAAGGTCTGGATTGATCGGTTCCGAATCGAGGTGGGATTCCAATCTGCTGTGGCATTCCGAGGTATCCCCAACCATGAGAGGACATTCCGTGCGACTTTACCCCCACTAAGGAGCTGTGAGCGATTCGTCCCATCGAGTGCATGGATCCGGTGGTCGACCCGGAGATCGAGGAACATGTGTTACGAGTAGCACCGAAGGAGGTTGGTGGTGGCATCCTGGAGTAATCGGGGTGGCCGAGATTGGGATTGGGGTCATCCTCTTCTTCCACGGTGAAGGTGCCATCGGGATTGAGGCCGGCGGCCAAACCATGGCTCTTAATAGCCTCGATAAGGCTATTGTTGTGCTTCTGTCGCATTCTCATACGTTACGCTAACCGATTCAATTCTTTGTTGCATGCGAGGAGTCCGGGAGGCGGAGTGACGTTGTCCCCCTCGTTACCGGGCGATGCGAGACATTACGAAACCCGGAGTTGAAACAAACGGCGAAGGCGATGAGGCACTTGACTCTTCCCGGCCCGATTAAACGGTGACCGGTGCCCGAAACCAAGCTTTACGCGGAGGCTGCGGGGGAAAGACACGAGGGTTCGAGATGGCGGGAATTGAAGGAGGGTAGGTGTTTGGGCTCTTAGGCTCATGCAACATGCGATTATTTGTTCATGTTTACTTAAAACACGTTTTATTAACCTAATCGGTTGGAAAAGATTGCTCTTCTTTTTTTTTTTTCGAACTACTCGATTCTGGATGAGTGGGCCCCGTCACTACGTCTATAAGCCCCTCATATTCCACCCGTATTTCGACCTCCCGGGGGTGGGCGGCCCAGGCGAGGGTCCTATAGGGCAAGCGGGTCCCACCGACCGAAAGAAAAACGATCCTAGAAGTACGGCGGGTAATCCGGTCTTAATGAGCATTCGATGTAAATTACGGACAAAGGCGACGTCAAAGTCAAGATCATGTCCGAGAGCTCGACAGTAAAAGTCGGCATGATTTGACCGATGAATGTCCACGATTGATCTTGACTTGTCGTCAATTAGGCCGTAATTAGGCATGGAATAATCATTAATCCTTGATGACTCGGTGTCAATGCTGGGAGTCGGTGTATAATTTGTGCCGATCGAGCCGAAGTCAAGGCGCCGGTCAATATCTTGGTCAAAGTCTGCGGCGGAAAACCGGCGAGAACTTCGGCGATTAGGGACCCGAAAGATATTGAGTCGGTATGCCGACAAAGGCTTGAAAGGAAAGGTCTATACACGGACGGGCATGACACGGACCGGACTAAAAACCAGCGGGTCTCGGACAAAGTGTGTCACGGACAAGTGCATGGTCGACACGAGGCTCCATGGGATGTTTGGGTAGTCCCGTGCTCGTCCGAGAGGCGTAATAAGACCAAACGGACCGCGACAAGGATTTCCCCGGGTTAAGGACGTGGTGTGCGGTGGTACGGTCAACGTGCGCGTAGTGTGCAAGCGATCTATCTTCTTTTACGAGTAAAATAGAAATTTCTTTATGTGTCTTAAAAAGTATGATGCATGATTTTTTTTTTTTTTTGGAAATTTTCTTTTTTGAAAAATCCTTTTTTTTTGAAATTTTTTTGAAAATTAATGAGCACATAAGAACATAATCACAAAAATTCCAACAGTTAGGGACATTATTCCGACAGTCAAAATTTTGACTTTTTCCGAGGCGGCCAAAACAAACACGAAAAATGTGCAAAAATCAACACACACAAAACAAAGGATTTTCAAATGTCGGGACGGAAGCTTGACCCTCGAAAGCTTTTTCTTTTTTTTTTGAAAACGATGATACCGGTACGTGGGATTGTTAAACCACAATTTATCCTCGACTCGTGTTAGGAGGCGATAACGGGAAGTTTAATGGTTTCCACCAATATACCAAATATCATTTTTTTTTAGAAAAAGCTTCGTCCCCAGCGGAGTCGCCACTGTGATGTACCCGATTTTTTTTTAAAATCAAAACGGAGTCGCCACGCCATTTTTGTTTTAAGGGCCAAAACTTTGAAAAATGCCCGAGATCAGAAATTTAGGTTCGGAGGTCACGTTACGTGCCGGGAAGGACGTTAGTGTGCACCCGGAACGCCTCGTAAAAACGAGTCTTCCAAACATTCTAAATCCTTTATTGTGTGTGTGTGTGTGTGTGTGTGTTTTGGCCAAAATAAGTTGAAACTGAGGTAAGTAAAAATTGGGAGCTCTTTTTAAGGCTTTAAACTGATCCCATGATTTTTTGGGTGATTTTTGGGTTGAGATTTGGCACTCAAAAGATTTTCGGAAGTTGAAAACCATTTCTGCCAGAATGAAAAAGGCAGTTGACCCTTGACTTTGAAATGGACTTTAGGGCTTGAAAACTCCAGAATCTGGGAAAAGTCCGGGAATGAAAAATGTTCAAAACACCTTAAAAAAGGTTTTTGTAAAAGAACTTTTCATTTTGGAGATGATTTGAGGGGTCAAAACCTTCTGGAAATATCAGATCTGAAATCTGGATTTCCAGAAGCTGATGAACTAGCCTCTAAAAGAAAAATTGAAAAAAGGAGTTTTACTCACGCAAAATATAAATTAAAAATATGTCTGGAAAGCTCTGGATGTTGGCTACAAAAAGTATTTTGTAGTCAACACCCAATTCCAAGTTTTACTGGGTCCAAAAAATAGGAAAATGGACTGAGTTCTCAGAACAATGCTACTGGACAGCAAGATGTTCTTGAGGAGAAATGTGATTTTGGGGGTTTGCATCTATGTTCACCCCATTTTCATCCCTAGACTTGATTCCACTACCTTGTGCCAAGTGGTTATCATACTCAAGTCATCCTTGGGGAATTTATGGGGTTTAAACATATCCTTTGCAAAGGGAGAGGGGATCTTTGTAAAGATGAATTTAAAGAGAAAAATCAATTTAGAGATTTAAAATGTAGACCATTTGAGATGGTCATTCATGAAGATGAACTTCAAGATGACCATCTTAGGTCAAAACTTAAGTTAAACAAGACATCAAGTAGATCCAAGTGAGAAGAACAAGATGAACAAGAAGTTAAAAGAGGATTTTAGGGTTTTGAGAAGGAGGGCTTTACCAATGGTGACACCCTATCTTCCTAGGCTTGGAATTTGACTTGGAGGAGTATCAAGATTTGGTGTTTGGCTTGAGGAGTATCAAGGGTTGGTGTGTTTGGTATTTGATTGGGAAAGATTCAATAGAAAATGGTGGCAATCTAAGGATTCCCACCGTTTTCTCTCTATATTTCGTAACTTCGTGCTTTGTGAGTAAGTTGTGTCAGTGTAGACGAGAGAGGAGGGTTCAATTTATAGGCCACCGGGAGATGCAAAGATGTCCGCGCGGAGGTCCTTGTAAAACGTGCCTTGTGCATTAAATGCCGCTCCAGGCTTTGAACAGAAGAATATTTTTCAAAATATCAGCAGAAATTGTTTTTCAACTTGCTGTTTCGGGATTTTCTTAATTCTTTTGCTTTTTTGGATTCCTTTTTTGGTTTAACTTTAAATGGCAAACCCTAACCTACTCTTGCTTGGTTAGGAAGGTTAGAGATTGTTAGAAATGTTAGAAATGTTAAAACTTTCGTTAACTTTCTAACGAAAAACTACTAACTCAAATTGAGCACTTACAAGTGCGAAGGCTCTAAAAGGGAAAAGATGCTAGCTTAGATGAGGCAAACAGATGAATCCTACATCCTAGAGTTCAATACTCCTTACAAAAGACTTGGTCGATGAATGGAGGGACTTAATTGAAGCTTTAGCTGAAAGAGGGAAGTGGGCTCCACCCGCCGATCCGGAACACGTAAGCGTCGGCCGAAGCCAAACCCTCATCGGGAAGAGTAGACTCCGTTATAGTGTTAATCGTCACTCCTGAAACCTGGTCTCAAGAAGAGTGTATGGATGCCCTGGAAAGGGTCTTAAGTCTCGAGGCGACCCCAGTCCCCTTTATGTCCTATGATGACAATGATGTTTTCTTGGTAATTCCCAAGTCGAGTAAGAGTCCAAGATACCTCTTATATGGCGTCAAGTATCCCGACCTCGCTTTTGCCCTCATTGGGTCATCAAAGTCAAGACGAAAGTTCCCACGAGAGTTACCGTAGTGATACCGATGAAGACACGGTCAAGTGCCGGAAGGAACAGTAGAGGAGTGGTTAGCCCGTAAGCCAAAAAGCCCGTAAAACCTTCCCGACAAGAAAGAACAGGAACCCGCCATGAGGTTTGACCTCGCAGAAATCCTTATTGATGATGGAATTTCCCACTTCGTAAAGTGTTTGGCCAATGTCAAAGATGTCGTCGAAGGCCGACCCCTAGAGAAAGAAGGGACATGCTCGATGTGTGCTGATGAGGAATATGATCCCACTCGTTGAAAATGTTAGGTCCTGGATGAGAAAGCCATTCGCCAAAGCTCCAAATCCCGAAAGTGATAACTCCTGTTGCATGATGACTTTGAAAAGTTTGAATGAGACTGTGAAGGCTCTAAACAGAGAAGGTGAAGCTGAAACCAGCCAATTTCTAAGCCAATTAGAGAGTCAGAACTCAGAAAAGGTCAGAAATCCGGTAACCTGGGATCAGATTCGGGAAGCCGCCTATGCCTCTAGCAGCGCTGTCAATCAGATAAATCAGCAGAATTGGCCATACGCCAGCAAGAGCCCGCCTCGACTTTGAAAGAGCTAACGTAATCCTCCAAAGAGGGAATAATGACCCGGAAAAATCTAATGTCTATGTGATGACTCGGTCTGGACAGATGAGTATTGAGCAGCCTAAGGGTGACAAAAGGAATGCCGTCTCGGAGCCGAAGACAGATAAGAGGCCTTATAAGCCGAAGACAGATAAGAGGCCTTATAAGATAGTTGCCGTAATTGGAGATGGTGGTGAAAATCCTTTTGATCCCCGCACTTTGGTAACTAAGACAGAGATGCCGTTGAAGAATTGGGAGACGTTCTGTGGCCGATAGCCACCGACAAAGAAATGATCGCAGAGCTTGGATTGGTACCCCGTCCTTCTCAACCCGGCCGTGTCAAACACCCCGTCGCCTCATACAGCTTGAGTCAGGAATCTTTGAATTCCAGTCCTCTGAGTCATCCGAAGGCCTCACGCCTGAGATTATGAAAATGTAATCGATGTCATCTTTCCCCTTATTTTGAATGAAATGACAGATCATTCTGAGTATCCTCTTATTGCCAACTTAACAAATGATAAATTAACTCAAAACTTAACAACAGTTAATAATGAATCATTTAAACAAGATGCAAACACACTAAATGAACAATACATTAAAGAAATCTTTAAGCGGGTTTCGTAAAAGAGGAAAACCGGGCCCAAGCCGCCGAGGAGGTTTTGACAAGTGTGAACTTGGGTACCGTCGAGGAACCTAAAGAGACACAGATTGGAAACTTCTTCCAGGGGTTGAACGGGACTGATCGATCCGCTCGTAGAATACGTCGACGTGTTTCGCATGGTCATACAGTGATATGCCGGGGCTAGACAGTTCGATAGTAGAGCACGTAATCCCTCTAGCACCTGATGCTAAGCCGCAGCGAAACCGAGGAAGATCAAGCCGAATGGTTTCTACAGTGTCAAAGAAGAGATTGAGAAGCTAACGCGGGTAGGATTCATCGTAGTCATCGAATATCCGACATGGTTGTCCAATATTGTGACCGTAACCAAAGCCAATGGGAAGGTGCGCCGTATGGATTTCCGAGATCTAAACAAGGCCAGCCCCAAGGACGATTACCCTTTGCCAAACATAGACATCCCGGTGGACTCCACCGCCAACTACGAAGTAAAATCCTTCGTTGTTGTCTTTGCGAGCTACAAAGCCAGATCAAGATGGCCGAGGAAGACCAAGAAAGACACCTTCACCACACAAAGCTGGGGAACCTATCGCTATACAGCTGATGCCGTTTGGGCTTAAGAACGTCGGGGCTACTTACCAAAGGGCAGCGACCGCGCTTTTTCATGACATGATCCACAAGGAGATTGGAGGTCTATGTAGATGACATGATAATCCACTCCAAAGGCAAGGATGGGCGCACTTTCGACCTCGCGAAAGTTCTTTGAGAGAGGCCGAGACAACATTCCATGAGACTAAACCCTGCTAAATGCACCTTCGGAGTGACAAGGGGAAAAGTGCTTGGGTATATGGTCACGGAGCGAGGTATCGAAGTTGACCCCCGAAAGATCAAAGCCATTATGGACATGAGGCCACCTCAAACCCAGACAGAAGTCAAAAGCTTTACGGGAAAACTGCAGTATATCAGCCGTTTCGTCAATCAGTTGACCACTATGTGCGAGCCCATCTTCAAGCTCAAGAAGAAGAATGTAGACACAAAATAGACCGAAGAATGCCAGGATGCCTTTGACCAGATTAAGGCATACTTGGTACATCCTCCGGTGCTATGCCCCCCACGTAGACAGAAACCTCTTCTGCTCTATCTCACTGTCACTGATACGGCAGTTGGGGCTATGCTTGCTCAGGAGAAGAAAGACTCTCGGGTAGAAAATGCCATTTACTTTGTCAGCCGGAAGCTGCAGGGAAGTGAGCTCAATTACTCAGCATGTGAAAAGACCTGTGCAGGACTGGTCTCGGGTAGTCGGTAAGTGAAGCATTATATGCAAGCCCACCCCGTGAATTTGGTCTCGAAATGGACCCCATCAAATACATATTTGATAAGCTCTTCCCTCTCGATGCGTCTAGCAAAGTGGTCCTTCTTCTTAGCAGTAGTACGACATCAACTATGTGACCGTAAAAGCCATCAAAGGCCAAGCATTGTCGACCACCTCGGCAAATTTTCCCGCAATGAGGACCGTGGGCCCGAACCCCAATTCCTGAGATGAAGGAATCTTCGTGGTTGAGCCCGAGAACCGGTGGCGCTATTCTTTGACTCGGAGCCGCTAACAAAAGAGGAAACAACGCTTCTGATGCTACCGGTCGATCCGAAAGATGAACACACGCCAATAGCCCTCAAGTTGAAATTCCCCGCCACGAACAATGTCGTCGAGTACGAAGCTTGCATTGCTGGTTTGGAGGCTGAATTAGAAAGGAATGTCAAGGAGCTCGAAGTTTATGGAGACTCAACGATCATCAACCAGGTCTCCAACAAATGGAAGATCATGGACCCTAATCTGCAGCGGTATCATGCCCATATGGAGGAGTTGACTGGACTTCGTAGAAGTGACTTTCCACTACTTGCCAAGGGAAAAGAACAGATTCGCAGATGCCCTAGCTACTCTAGCCTCATTGGTAAAGATCCCCGAGGGAAAAGCCATAAAACCCTTCCGAGTGGGTAGAAGAGAAGCCCCAGCCTTCTCGTCAGGAAGTAGACCTGGGACCCGAGCCTATAAAGGAACCCCGGTACAATCAAATTTACCAGCTTCCTCAAAGATGGAGAGTCGCCTTTCGAGAGACGAAGAAGGTAGACCAAAAGAAGGTGTCAGAGCCAAGAGCTTACAAGCCCTGAAAAGGTTGGCCTCCCATTATGTCATTCTAGGAGGCAACCTGTACAAGAAGCGGTACCAAGGACCACTCCTCTTGTGCGTCACTCAAGAAAGGGCCAAAGAGTTGATGACCGAAGTCCACAATGGTCCCTGCGGTCCTCATATGAATGCCAGAGCCCTGATGCAAGTCATCCTCAGAATGGGTTACTAATGGATTTCCATGGAAACAGACTGTGTCCGGCACGTCCGAGCATGCGACAAGTGCCAGCGGTTTGCCAACCTCAACCATCTCCCGCCTCATGACCTATACTGCATGACGACTCCTTGGCCGTTTGCAACTTGGGGTATTGACGTGATAGGGAAGATAGCCCCCTACAGAAGCAATGGACACGAATTTGTGCTAGTAGCCATCGACTACTTCACCAAGTGGGTAGAGGCCAAGTCCTACAAGGTCCTCACTTCCAAGAAGGTTGCCCAGTTTATCAAAGAAAACATAATGTGTAGATATGGGGTGCCGAATGAGATCATTTCTGATAATGGGTCGCACTTTGAAGGAGACTGCGACAGGTTACTGTCAGAGTTCAGAATCACTCGCCATAAGTCATCCCCGTACAGACCTCATACTAACGGAGCCGTGGAAGCTGCTAACAAGACGCTCGAACGGATCATCCGGAAAATGGCCACCCGTGGTCGTGATTGGCCCGAAAAGCTGCACTTGGCACTCTGGGGCTACCTTACGTCTGTCAGAACAGCTACAGGAGAAACTCCTTTTGCCCTAACCTATGGGATGGAAGCAGTGTTACCAGTGGAGTTGGAAATCCTGTCATTAAGGGTCCTCCTGGAAAACAGTGTCAATGAAGTAGAATGGTTGCGTAGCCGGCATGATGAGTTGGCCCTGCTTGATGAGAGAAGGCTAAAAGCCATGGAACACACCCGAGCCTACCAGAGGCGAATGGCCAGAGCGTTTGACAAAAAGGTCAAGGCCAGAGACATCAAAGAGGGTGACTTAGTGTTGAAAGTGAAGCCCCCTACCAGAGACAACCCCCTGGGAAAATGGGAACCCGTTTGGATCGGCCCGTATGTGGTGCAGAAGATACTATCGGGAGGAGCCATGAAGCTTGCAGACCTGGACGGCAATCCCTTTGTCCACCCAGTCAACGGTGATAAGCTCCGAAGGTACTATGTCTAAAAGAAAAAAAAAAGGGTGCAAAAAGAGTAATACCCAGCTAGGCTGAAAACCCCAAAAAGGGCGGTCTAGGCAAAAGACAGGGTTGCACATACAAATAAAAAGAAAAAAAATCTTAAGCAAAAGAGTAATGCCCAGCTAGGCTGAAAACCCTAAAAAGGGCGGTCTAGGCAAAAAACATGGCTGCACATAAAAAAAAATAGTTCACTGTAATGAACTACGAAGACCCGAGCCCCTTAGTCTTTCTTGTAAAAGGGGAACGTAGGCAGCCATTTATGGTTCGGTCTAAACAATAAAAAGGGCAATCAAGCTTCCATGAAGTGCGTTCCTAAATAATAAATAAAAATAAAGGGCGTTTCAGTTTTCATAAAACGGGTCCCAAGCAATAAGACATTTGAATTTCCATGAAATGTGTCTTGATTAATTTCTAAGATAATATTTCTTGTTCATTACAAGTTAAAAACTTCTTGATGAGTTCAAGCACGGTCTACTCTTGACTCTGCTAACCTCGCTACAAAGATCTAAAATACAAAAATGCCTAAATAAACTAATGTGTTTGCAAAATGGCAATAAGGGAATCCTAAGAAAAGATCATCGAGTCATCATTCGCTAAGTCTTCTTTGGTCTTCTTCCCTTTACCTCACGACCCCCGCTCGAGTTTTCTTTCTCTTCTTCTCTATAATGCCTGTGATCCGTCATTCCGATCTCCTGATCCCCACTGGAGCCTCTACCAAACCCGTGTGTCAATAAGTGCCCTTTCTACACAGAGCACGAGTCCACACTTCCTCCCTCTGAGCCTCAGTCCAAAGGAGCGACCTCCGGACAATCTCTTTGTATCGAGCCTCCATATCTCCTGATCAGGTCACTCCGACTGGTTATGGCGACTCGCCTTAGCTCTCCAGTCTCCCTCAAGCAGTCCTACTCGAGTCGCAGTCATCCCCCAATAAGAAGCCTGACGTCTCTCTCCCAAAACCCAGACTCTGAGTCGCTCCCATCTCCCTCTCGTACCAATCTAAGTAGACAGTGGTCAAGCATGGTACTCTTTCCTCGCTCCTGAGGATAGCCCTCGGGTGGGAAAGCAGCGTATGTCCAAGCTCCTCGAGAAGAGATGAGAAGCTGGCTGGATCCCTCATATCCAATGGCATCACCTCCATGGCCTGGATGTCCTCCCAAATGCCCAATGGCTCCTGTAAAGCCCCGAACTACCTGGATACCAAGCAGGGAATGTAGAAGGACGACCAACAGAACCCTGGAACCCTCACTATATAGGACTCCTGAAATATTCTCCTGGTCTGCAACCTCCAGTAAGGTATCCACCAACGGATGTCCGAAGTGGATATCCTAGCCATCATCAGCTCCCAGCTACCCTGGTCCTGTTGCCTCGGTGCACCTCTCCGAGAAATCACCCAAGGGCACTGAGTCGGCAAAGCCCCTGGCAAAGCCCCAAGCCTCTCCTGCAGCCATAAAGTTAGCACAACCGGGCTCCTAGACCTCATGAAATGGTCTCCCCTAGCCATCCTGTCAATGCCATGCAATGTTTCCCCCAAAACCAGTGGAACAATGTCCTTCCCAGCCCTGCAGTCTCTGACCATGTCCAAGAGACCACCACGACATGCATCCCCACGGACTCAGCGGTGAACAGAGCAGAAAATATGCAAAGGATAAAGGCATCCATAGCCACCGTGGTCGCAGCCATAGCCGGAGACCCAAACCTGCCCGGGATATCAGAAAGGTCAATCCTGTCCGGAGCAACCATCATCTCCTCAGCCTCTCCCAGGGAAATCTGCAGAAAAGATGCAAGCTTTGCCGCCACCGGCACGTCTTCGATCAGCGGAATAGATATAGCCTCAATTTCGGGACCCCCAATCAAGGCTCGGAAGTCTTCGTGCGTTGGGACAATCTCATTGTAAGAAAAGCAGTAAACGTGTCTCCGGACATCCCAAAACCTTGCTGCTGCTCTCAAAAGGTCCCAATCGGGCGGGAGATCCTTCAAATGCCATAAAAGACTTGATCTTGAAGGAAGAATCAAAGCAAACGCCTTGCGAGATTGGAAGTTATATTTCACCCAAGATTGAAGATCGGACAGAAAACGGTCTCGCTTCCCCCTTTGCAATCTGACGGGCCTCTCCATTGCAAAATG